>JAXGGA010016409.1:0-26726 GCA_038373865.1 Uloborus plumipes | reverse complement strand
ATTATTTTTGATATTTGAAAACTAAAATGTTTCTCGATCATGTTCCCCATGAATGTGTTGACAATACTCACCAAACGGCGCCAAATTATGAAGATCGGTTGAGGAATGCTTTGGAGAAAACAGGTTGATGTGGATTGAAATCAAAATGAATTTTATATATTTAAGGACATATTTACTAAAGCTCACCATTGTACGACTAACCATTTCTTATTTATGTGAGTACAGACATTCATACAAACGTCACAGCAAAACTTATGTAAATGTTCTCAAACAAAGTCAAAAATTGATTTTTTTGGATGCATATTTTCTAGCAACAGAATTAATGAAAACACTAGTCAAAACTGCCGGCCACCTTGTCTATACTACGCGGCAAGGTTTCTTGACACTGGCGTCGTGACGTCAGCCAATGAAAAACGAGCTAGATAAAACGTCACAGCCTACTTGGTGAATTAGAGGAGATCCTTTACTTCTGAGCTCTTATTGGCTCCGCGCGTAGTGACGTTTAGTGTCAAGTTAAGTTGCTTTCTGGTATAGTGGTCAGAGAAGTTGTCAGAGAAGGTATCACAGGTAGAACAAATAACCTTTAAACGTTTTATAAACCTTTTTAAGCTGTTGTTACAACGTTAATAACCATTTTAAAACCTTTAAAAAACGAAGTGTGCTTACTTGGGATAGTGGTCAGAGTCCTTGCTCGGGCATGGATGTACTTTCTCTCTCCTGTCCTTGTACTTTCTTAGTGTAAATTCTTTGTTGTGCTGTGCATGGTTGTCTAATGCCTACCTTATAAATGGGTCCCTACATTGCAAAAAAGAAAGTTGTTTTTACAGTATAATACTGGCAGCCGAGGTTCCAATTTAAAACTGCAAAATGAACCGTAATAAATTGTAAAACTAGCAATTTTCGTTTTTTTGTAAAATTAGAAATTGTACAGTTTATTGCCGTTAAATTTAGCGATATTGCACTGAAAAAACAACAGTATAATACTGGCAGCCGATTTTCTAGTTTAAAACTGTAAAATTCACGGTAATAAACTGTAAAATTGCAGTTTTACGGTTTATTACTGTAAAATTTGAAGTTTTAACAGTTCATTACTATTGTTGCGCGACGAAACAAGGTTCATTTCAAATTTAATGAATTGCTTACCCAATTTTTGTTGACATCGCTTCCAAAGGTTCCGGGCTTCCGGGTGCCTTGAAATTGTGTTAACTACGTGAGGTCTGAAGCAAACAGTCGAAACTCGGTTTAAACTCGAAGATTATTTATTGCACATAAGAACTACGAATAGAATTAGTAGATGAACTTCAACATGTTAAGAAGTGTGTGCCTTGAAATTGTGTTAACTACGTGAGGTCTGAAGCAAACAGTCGAAACTCGGTTTAAACTCGAAGATTATTTATTGCACATAAGAACTACGAATAGAATTAGTAGATGAACTTCAACATGTTAAGAAGGAACAAAAGGAATATAACAGGAAAACATTTTCTAACGCGAACAAGCTCCGCGCCTGGTGCAAGCTACTACATTTGAATCACGGTTGCATCTGATACTGCCGCGTCGACGTCAGTCCTATACGGTTTTATCGAGTTAGTAGTGTCTTCACTTCTGCTCGGTGGGCATTTTTCACAACTATAAAATGAACTGTGTTATACTGTAAAAACAACTTTCATTTTTAGTGTATGGCATGTGTGTACTGTTTGGTCTTACTTAAAACCAAATGACGGTACAGTCATGGGAAAGTGAAGCAGCGCACCCTAAATTGCCGGTCTAACTGTGGCGGTTTGGGGTCAAAATGTCGCGGCCGAAATGTCGCGGGCCAAAATGTCGCGGCAAAAATGTCGCCGAGCCAAAATGTCGCGGGCTAAAATGTCGCGGGCCAAAATGTCGCCGGTCCAAAATGTCGCCGAGCCAAAATGTCGCGGGCTAAAATGTCGCGGGCTAAAATGTCGCCGGTCCAAAATGTCGCCGAGCCGAAATGTCGCGGGCTAAAATGTCGCGGGCCAAAATGTCGCCGGTCCAAAATATCGTCTGCCCAAAATGTCGCGGGCCAAAATGTCGCCGGGCCAAAATGTCGCCGGGCCAAAATGTCGCCGGTCAAAAATGTCGCCAGGCCAAAATGTCGCCGGTCAAAAATGTCGCCGGGCCAAAATGTCGCCAGTCAAAAATGTCGCCGGGCCAAAATGTCGCCAGTCAAAAATGTCGCAGGGCCAGAATGTCGCCGGTCCAAAATGTCGCCAGTCCAAAATGTCGCCGGGCAAAAATGTCGCCGGTCAAAAATGTCGCCGGGCCAAAATGTCGCCAGTCAAAAATGTCGCAGGGCCAGAATGTCGCCGGTCCAAAATGTCGCCAGTCCAAAATGTCGCCGGGCCAAAATGTCGCCGGTCAAAAAGCTCGCCGGGCCAAAATGTCGCCGGTCCAAAAATAACGCCGGTCCGAAAGGCCGCCGGTCCAAAATGTTTCCAGTCCAGCGGCGTAGCGTAGGATTTTGCCGCCCGGGGCATGCACCATGTTTGCCGCCCCTTCCCTTTTCTCCTGCCCCCACCCCGCCCGAGAAATTATGACATTTTAAATTTTTTACCGAATGAAAACAGGAATTTTTTTTTATAATTCACACCATGTTTTACATTTTAATGTATTCATCTTACAACAGGAAATGCTGATTGAAAAATTCTAATAAATCTTTTTCTAAAATTCTTGAAATATATGAGAGATAATATTTTAATGAGAGATAATTTCCTTAAATGAAAACATTTTAAACAGAATAATATTAAACAGCATTGTGCGAGCGTGTCCATTAGGGTGTCCCATAAAAACCGAAAGTCGGAATTTTGTAACGCATACGCTCTTATTTTTTTCCTTTTACATCAAAACAATTGTAAAAAAAAGTTTCATGCAATTTGAACAACGGTAACCCGTGCCGACTTGCGTCCGAAAGTGCGAACTAGCCCTTTTTCACTAGGTTAAACCGAAAAAAAAAAAATTTCGGAAATTCAAAATTTCATGTTGATAAAACGCTTCCCCCACGTCTCCACATGTCCCAAAAAATCATTTATTCAAATTAAAAAATATTTAGGTACCTCAAACGAGGCTTAAAATTCATAATTTTCTTTAAAAAAAAAAAAAAAAAGATTTTTTTCTATGTATTTTGTAAACAATGAAATATAAATGAAAAGAAATTATCAAGATGAAAAATATGAAACGTAAAGTATACAATTAGAGCTAAATACAAGTTTTTTTCTCTCATTTTACATTTATTTCTCCCGGAAATTACTCAAAATTAAGGTTTTTTCAAGTTTTAAGTTAATTTTTTCCATTTTAAATACTTTTTTTTTTATTATTTATCTGAAAGTATGTTCTTTAGTGATTTTGGAACTTCATATTTTCTTTAAATGTATCTAATTTAAAATAAATAAATAGTTAAAATAAATAAATTGAAAAAAAAAAAAGAAAAAACTATGACAACAATTTATTTACAACATATATTTACTACAATATTACAGTACAATAAACATTGCTAAACATACTATTGTTTTAATGTTTGTTTATTGCAGTCAGAGGATATATTTCGGTGCTGTTGAAAGCAACATAACAAATATTGTTTTTGCTCCGTATTAGTTGTTAGCAAACCATGAAAGTCCTGCCTCATTTTTACCGCTCTTTGAGCTGTATTATTTACTGTTACTGGTCTAACGTTTAAGCACTGAGATCATCCTTTTTCCTTCAAGGAATTAAGTGTTATTCGCCCATTCTAATTACATACTTTATGCTTCATATTTTTCATCCTGATATTTTCTTAAAAGTTATTTTTCATTAGAAACAAAATAGGGTCATTCCATATGAAATCAACAAGCCTCAAAACTTGACCATCACCAATTTCAAAAAAAATTATAGGGTTGATTACCTCTATAAAGTGATACAAAAAACTGATTTTTAAAATTTTTTTCAGCTGTTAGTTTTTTTGTGTGAGACCGCTTAAAAAACGCAAAAAATGGAAAAAAGTGAAAATTTGAACATACAAAGATTCTATTTTCTCAGCTTGTATTGCAGCTAGAGTCTTTTGTTATATGTCATTGTAAAGCTCTTTAAACAAGCTTTCAAATGATATATAATTTGACAAAGTTTCGTCATGTTAATATTTCAAGGTCACCAAAAGCATTATTTGACCTTGAATATTTCAAAAAGTGCATTTTTTAAAAATCTGAAAAAAATATATATATTACTTCCTAATGTAGTGTATATGTGGTAAAATTTGCAGAATGGGACAGCAATGGGATCTGGATGAAAAATGGAATCAACTTTTTACTCTTACCACTTTATTGCAATGCCTATGGCTCCTGAGGATATATAATACAAAAATATTGCAAACTGCGAAATGATATTTACAAGTGACGGTTGGCTTATTCCACGTCTTGTTTTGAGAGGTAAAAATCATTCCTTTTCCGTTTCTACTAGGGTCTACTTTCGAAATAATAGCACTTATGGGCACATTGACAACATTTTCAAAGTCTGGATAGTAGATAGAATTTGAGGGTCCATGAGGCTGCAACAGCTTGATTTTCTTCATCTGTGTCTAAGACGCACCTTAGCCACCAATATCCATTATACCTGCAGATCAAGAATCCAACCATTTCTGGGCAATCAAGATCGCCTTTGACAGTTGTAGTACGTTCGATCCTTATAGTGTTGAAAATGAATATGCATTCACTTGCATCTGATTCCTGTTTAATGGCATTACACAATGAAGACTCTGAGTGCCTGGTGTTGTTCTTGCCATCATTTTTCTGGATTTCAAAGCCTCTTTTTCCATATCAAATCAATTCATTTTCAATATTGCACAATTGAACATTATAAGCAGGAAGTAGAGGCTTTGAAATCCAGAAAAATGATGGCAAGAACAACACCAGGCACTCAAAGTCTTCATTGTGTAATGCCATTAAACAGGAATCAGATGCAAGTGAATGCATATTCATTTTCAACACTATAAGGATCGAACGTGCTACAACTGTCAAAGGCGATCTTGATTGCCCAGAAATGGTTGGATTCTTGATCTGCAGGTATAATGGATATTGGTGGCTAAGGTGCGTCTTAGACACAGATGAAGAAAATCAAGCTGTTGCAGCCTCATGGACCCTCAAATTCTATCTACTATCCAGACTTTGAAAATGTTGTCAATGTGCCCATAAGTGCTATTATTTCGAAAGTAGACCCTAGTAGAAACGGAAAAGGAATGATTTTTACCTCTCAAAACAAGACGTGGAATAAGCCAACCGTCACTTGTAAATAACGTTTCGCAGTTTGCAATATTTCTGTATTATATATCCTCAGGAGCCATAGGCATTGCAATAAAGTGGTAAGAGTGTAAAAAGTCGATTCCATTTTTCATCCAGATCCCATTGCTGTCCCATTCTGCAAATTTTACCACATATACACTACTTTTAGGAAGTAACATATATATTTTTTTCAGATTTTTAAAAAATGCACTTTTTGAAATATTCAAGGTCAAATAATGCTTTTGGTGACCTTGAAATACTAACATCACGAAACTTCGTCAAATTATATATCATTTGAAAGCTTGTTTAAAGAGCTTTACAATGACATATAACAAAAGACTCTAGCTGCAATACAAGCTGAGAAAATTGAATCTTTGTATGTTCAAATTTTCACTTTTTTCCATTTTTTAAGCGGTCTCACACAAAAAACTAACAGCTGAAAAAAATTTTAAAAATCAGTTTTTTGTATCACTTTATAGAGGTAATCAACCCTATAATTTTTTTGAAATTGGTGATGGTCAAGTTTTGAGGCTTGTTGATTTCACACGGAATGACCCAATACATAGAGAAAAAGCTATTTTTTGAAGAAAATTTTGAATTTTAAGCCTCGTTTGGGGTACCTAAATATTTTTAAATTCGGATAAATGATTTTGTGGGACATGTGGGGATGTAGGGGAAGCGTTTTATCAACATGAAATTTTGAATTTCCGAAAAAAAAAAATTTTCGATTTAACCTAGTGAAAAAGGGCTAGTTCGCACTTTCGGACGCAAGTCGGCACGCTTTACCGTTGTTTAAATTGCATTAAACTTTTTTTACAATTGTTTTGATGCAAAAGGAAAAAAATAAGAGGGTATGCGTTACAAAATTCCGACTTTCGGTTTTTTTGGGACACCCTAGTGTCAGGGTTGTCATTTCGTCCACTTTTTTGAAAAAAGTCCGGGGCGCCGGAAGAAATGGACGAAATGGACAAAATTGGACGAAATGGACAAAATGGAAGAAATGAAAAAAAAAAAGTTTTTTTTATACGTTTGATGTATCAAAATGTTATGATGTACAATTAGTATCTCTCTTGCATTACCTTTTTCCCAAAATAGAAGGATGATCTCATGCAAAAAAAAGAATGCAATTAACCCATTGATTTTTAACTAATTTTAGTTGAAAGAAATAAAATTTAACATAGTGAATAAACTATTGAGTGTAATTACATTATTTTAAAGTAGACAAATAGAAAAAAAAAAGTGTTTTTCTTTAATACATATTTTTAAAAAGAAATTAAAGTGTTCTGTCACCTTCTATTTATTTAACACATTAAAATCCCTTAAAAAGTAAACTTTATATGAAATTTTCTCATAAATTCTATGGTTAAATTTTGTTTGAATTAAATACACATATAAATGTATATCATTTGTATTTGAAAATACATTAGATGCTACAAGAAATATTGGTTTAAGTTTGATTCATTTGGTCATTTTAAGATATTTTTTTTTTTTTTTTGAGGATTTAATGAATGTTGCGCCGTTGTAAAATATTTATGTACACAGCATTATTTTATGGATATATTAATGTTATTATAGGAACATATTTCATTTCATGGCAAAATTTTCTTTCTTGTCATCAAATAATATTTATTTCATAGGGTTTTTAATATTTTGAGACTAAAACCTTTTAAAATTTTCATTTCCTCTTTTTATATTTTATATACACTTTTATTGTTGGCAATGAAACGCCTTCACAAAAAATAAACATCTTAAAATTATTTACTGCTGATGTGTGCTCTCGTAAGCATTAAATCTTATCGTTAATATTCATTTATTTTATACAGATACTATATTTTTATAGCATCTGTTGTTTATTAAATATTTGTTGGTATACATAATTATGTGTGCTAATTTTGATAATAAAACAAGTGCTTCATTGAAAAAAAATCAATATTTTAAAACATTGCTTTTAAACTTTGGATTTTTTAATCAAGAACTGTCATTTTCTTTAAAGTGGACAAAATGGACGAAATGGACAAAATACTATTTTGTCCGGGACGGTTTTTTCCAGCGGTTTTTTCCGTCCCGGACAAAATCAAACAACCCTGCCTAGGGTCCATGTCAGTGGCGTACATAGCGCTCCCGCAACCCCCGCGGCGCGGGCGGGGCGCCAGACGATTCAGGGCGCTCGATCCAGAAAAATAGCACTATGAGTTACACGGGGAAATTTTTTTTAAATTTTAATAGGGGGCGGGGGCGCACTTATAAATCTTGCGGGGGAGCGCATCTTAGTCTATGTACGCTACTGGTCCATGTCAACGCCGGTGATAACGGACTGCATGCTGCATGCAGACAAGTTTGATTTGAAGGGAGAAGGGATAAAAAAGCTTTTGATGCAGATTTAGTTATACATAATTTGTCATAAAAAAACCCGCCGCCACTTGAAAAAAAAAAGAATATCAAGTTATTGTTGCAGAATTTGCCGCCCCTAGCAAAGTGCCGCCCGGGGCGAGTGCCCCCTTTGCCCCCCGCACGCTACGCCACTGTTCCAGTCCAAAATATAGCCGTTCCTAAATGACACTAAGTGCATAGTACAGATTTAATGTTTCCAGCAATTCACAAATTCAATGCAGCTTAATTATGTAGCTCAATTTTACTAATAAGCTTATCACGATATGATAAATACACCTGTTTAGTAACTTTTTTTAAACGTAACAGTTTAGAAAATTAGCTTAATTTATTAACAAAAATGAAACTAAATTGATTTCTTCTAACGCTTAAATTATTTAAGTACCAAAATAATGCCATAGTTTATTCAGGGCTGTACTAGGGCCCAGGGACGCTAAATTTCTTCCTTTTTAATACGCTTTTATTAGTTTCACATGTGGGTTTGTTTGTTTTTTGTTTGTTTGTTTGTAGGTATGTAACTCTGACAAGGGGACCTTACAGGTTGTCATTCACCGATTTTGATGAGTTTTATATATTATGTAGAGGGACCCACCCTAAGTATTTTAGCAAAAAGATATGCCCCAATGCGCCTTAGTTTCCGAGATATAACGACGATCCAAAGTTCAGCTCGAAGTTATTATAGAGGTACGGTTGAGCAGTGGTCACAACAGCGGCCGTAGCCCAGTGAGCAAGGTCCCCCACTTCGACCGCTGGAGGTCTGGGGATCGAGTCCCGTGACGTATTTTTTTTTCTTTAATATCGAAAAAAATTCGATAGTTAATGGAAAATCGTTTAATTATTCATTTTTATTTTATTTATTTATTCATTTAGAAAATATTTTTTTTTTCAATTTTTAATATTGTTAATTCACGGGACTCGATCCCCAGACCTCCAGCGGTCGGAGTGGGGGACCTTGCTCACTGGGCTACGGCCGCTGTTGTGCCCACTGCTCAACCGTACCTCTGTAACAACTTCGAGCTGAACTTTGGATCGTTATATCTCAAAAACTAAGGTGCATTGAGGAATATATTTTTGCTAAAATACTTAGGGTGGGTCCCTCTACATAATATATAAAACTCATCAAAATCGGTGAGTGATAACCTGTAAGGTCCCCTTGTGAGTCAAAGATAAAATTCACGTTCTTTACAAACGTAAAAGTAATATGTTAAAAACCATTATTATTACTAAAGGCTAAACTATATTGCATGTTGATGCATAATAAGTGCATTTGCCATTAGTTCTGAGTAGGGCATCGATCGTCCACAAAATGCATATTATAAGTGCAAGTAAACTTAGCGGATATTCAACAGTTTTCAAAATCTTCTTTTGAATTTGATTTACTCTAAAAGCGTATTTTTTAGTTTTTTTTAAAGTATATTTAGGATTATTTCTTTTTTTCACACTAAAGATTAAACAAATAAATTTGCTGTAAAGGCTTTTTTTTTTTTTGCCTTTTGCAAAAACGGAATACCGTTTAATCACCGCGTAGCCGGCAATTTTCTTCTAGAACATTTTCTTTAAGAGTTATTGGGGACGTTTGAAATCAAATTAGTTCATGTAATTATTGCTTTCTTTGTAACAACTAAGTGGTGGAAGGGGAGGTGAAATTTCAAGAGAAAAAATGGTATTATATTCAACTCCACATTTAAATACTGATTGTAACAAAGGTACAGTACTATGTCTGAGCTGATTAACGCCAGAAATGAATAAGCATCTCTACCTTTAAGATTCTTCTACAAACAAAATTTTGTCTGAATACTTGCATTACTTCTTGATATACATCACTCACAAATAATGAAAAATAAAAAGTTCAATTGCTCTGCTTCCTCGATGATGTGGCGTATCTTCTGAAGGCTTCTTATGGGCCAATTTTTATTTGATTTCGTCTGAACCTTCTTCAGACATAGTAATCACGCTATGCTGAAAACGTTCCATTACGTTCTTGCATGTAAAAACTTGGAAGAACTAGCGGCAAAAACCAATCAGCACTGAACCACATATTCGTTGGTATATGTATGTACCGAATTTCATTCCAATTTACGCAGTAAGTTTTGTGGTAGAGTCGCCCCAAAAAAATAAACGATAAAATTGAATTCAGCACACATCAGAACGTGTAAATTCTTCCAAATTGACAATTTTTCACTGATCCAATACTTTCTTTTACACATTTTATGAAGAAGAAAATAAAAACACCTCTATCACTTAAATTATATAGACTTGCTTTCGATCATGTAAGAAATTTTAACAAAAACAAATGTCAAACATTGTATATCTGTCTTATTCATTTCACATTTCTTCAACTTCTTTTTTAACACATAAATTTTCCTTTCGATATCAATTAAACTTGGCTTGAGCTGCTAATCTATTCGTTTTTAAGTTGGTAGATAGCGAGTCACGGTGAAATAAGCTATTGTAAATAAATAACGGACGCTTGTTTGATAACTATTTGTTTCTTGGAAAACGCTCGAAACGGTTACAAGCCGAAAGGGTAATTTTTTTTTTAGTATTTTTCAAAAATTTTAGTCCATTCTATCATTAACGCACACGTTCATCAACAGCAATTAGCAATCTTTTGCTAATTTGGTGTAAAAAAGCCTTTTCATATAATTTAATTTTTGGTACTATCAATGTCGGATCTTCTACATTTTTGTCTGACGACATTTGAACTGGCGACATTTTTGACCGGCGACTTTTTGGACAGGCGACACTTTGGACACGCGACAATTTTGACCGACGACATTTTGAACACGCGACATTTTTGACCGGCGACATTTTGAACATGCGACATTTTTGACCGGCGACATTTTGGACACGCGACATTTTTGACCGGCGACATTTTGGACACGCGACATTTTTGACCGGCGACATTTCGGACACGCGACATTTTGGACCGGCGACATTTCGGACACACGACATTTTGGACCGGCGACATTTTGGCCCACGACATTTTGGACCTTCGACATTTTTGCTCGCGACATTTTGGACCGCGACATTTTGGACCGGCGACATTTTGACCAGCGACATTTTAGACCGCGACATTTTGGCCCGGCGACATTTTGGACCGGCGACATTTTGACCAGCGACATTTTAGACCGCGACATTTTGGCCCGGCGACATTTTGGACCGGCGACATTTTGACCCGCGACATTTTGGCCCGCGACATTTTTTCCCAGCGACATTTTGGCCGCGACATTTTGGGCGTATACCAACTGTGGCACTAGACAACAACTAGTCAAAACTAATTTTTGGGCAATTTATAAAAGAGTTTAAGTTGAAATTTAAATTGAAAATTCTTCGTAAATACAATAATTCCTTTACTTTGTGCAAAGAAGTAAAAATAATAAAACAGAGGTGATCACTTTGCGTGCATTGAGCTTTAGTACGTTTTTTCTGCTTGTGTCTACCCTTTTTCAAATAGTCTTTTCAACTCTAAATAATAATCGAGTTTATATAAACATTCGGCGTTGTTTTTCGAATTCTAATCGAGAAGGAATATTTTTGTCCGAATGTATTCATTTATTCGTTTGCTAAATAGCTGTCATTCTTTTTTAATTTAAATGGTATTTCGTGACAAGTATCAGGATACCAAAAAGCAATTTCTTGACTTTAAACTGTTCTTAAGTAAGCTTTAGTCCGGTTGTTATTCAAAATTAAAGCTAGTTATGTATTTCAAAAGTGCTGCTGTTTACTTTACTTTGGCACTTTTTGTAAATAGTCAACATTTTCTTGTTCCGCATTGTGAAATCAATCAGCTCCTGTACCTGTTTGGTGATTATTTTCAATTTAATGGAATGTGGAATGCCTTTGAGTGATATTGGAAGAAATTGAATAATAGAATCAATAAAGGTAACGAATAATAAGAATGGTGCCAAATGCAATAGCATGTTTTTATTTAATGAGATTTCCATAGAACTAAATGGTAAATATTGATCGAAATTTTGACCCGCGACATTTTTGCCCCCGACATTTTTTCCCAGCGACATTTTGGCCGCGACATTTTGGCCCGCGACATTTCGGCCGCGACATTTTGGGCGTATACCATCAATTACTAATACTTTAATGCTTCTAAAAATTACTGCAAGCAAACACATCGTTCTAAATGTTTAATCCTTAGCGCTTTTTTTTTCTAGAGAACTAGATTAATTGAGCAACGCTATTTTCTCAACAATCAATTTTGCGATAAAAAAGGATCTTTTTTCAATCTAGTTTCGAGGTTTCTGAAGAAAAAAAAAACAGAAAAAGAGAAGCATCAGGCGATAGAATTTCAAAATTTTAGAGGTTTCTTATTTACTTTTACGATTAGTTAGAATGTCATCCTGTTTTATCCGTAATTTAAAGAACTCTGTTAAGATGAAGTCCAAACCAATGCTCCATAGAATAGTGAAAATCTAGATAAATCCTTAAAACTGTGTTTTAAAAATTTGAAGTCAAAAATCGAGAAAAAATGTTTTAACTTTCAGTCTATGTTTCTACTAGAATTTCTTACGTAACTTGAAAAAAAATAATTTCGTGTGAAGTTTATGATAAGATCACGTTATTTTGGAATCAGTATTGAGAAATAGGATATCATTTTTTTTTTCAAAATGATACGAGTATTGCTATCTAGAGCTCTCAATTTAAATTCAACAAAAAATTCTCATAGTGTCGTATATTTACAAAAAGTTTTTATATTGTGGAATCAGAATTTAGAAAGAGTGCGATAGACTTCAGGTTTCAGTTTTACAAAAATATTCTGCCGAAAATGCACATGTTTCTGGAATGCGTTGGGGAATTTTTCTCAAACATGTTTTCTGTAGTTCCATTTAGACAATGTATATTGTGTAGGGGTTTACTCAGAATATCCAGTATTGATTTAACTCTGCTTTGTTTTGATGAAATGGGCACTGAAAGCGATTGGGATATTACTTGCCTCATTAAATGCTTCTAACCCCTTCCCTGTTTTGCTCGTGCGGCGTACGGAATGCCGTTTTTATTTATTTATTTATTTATTTTTATTTTTAACGGAATTTACATATGCGTTTATCTTATCAATCTGTATTACATCATTTTCTCATTGCATAATAGAGATAGATGTGTTCAGTTTGTCCCAGTTCAAAATAATGCAGTGGGTATGGTTGAAACTTTGAAACCAATTTCCACTTAAACATTTTATAAAGCCTAAAATGCAATATCTTGTCACCATTTCCTCTAAAAGAAATATAGCAGAGAAAATACTCTTAGGATTGTTTTTGGTGTTTTTATAATATTTCGTATTTACTCTGTCAGTTTTGAATTCCCACTTTTACCCGTTATATATTTTACTTAAATAAATACAGAAGTATGTTTTTCTCCTCATGTGAAATATTCAAAAGTGCGTCCGTTTTGAATGGGATGATGTTATCTTTATGTAGGAATTCAATTTATACCGTCCAAGTGTTTTTAACGAACTGAAAGAAAAAGAATCTTGGTTTACATAAAGTGCTTAAAGGGAAATTCAGTGTTTTGTTTGACGAAGAGTTCTCTTGAAGCTCTGGTGCAGGTTATTTTGACCGAAAGAATTTCATGCAAGCAAAAAATTGAATCAACAGCTTCTTTGGAAATTCTTAGAATTCTTCGACAGTATAGAAAATATGAAAACCACCATTTCAAGCATGTTTTAAAATGAAATCATTACGCGTAATATAGTGTATTGGATTAAATAATAGAGAGTATATGAAGAAATTATCATTTTGTACATCACCCTACGAGAAAAAAATGCAGTACTTAGTCAAGAAATAAATATATTTGCTTGTGTAAAAAACAAATCCACAAAGTCTAACACCGCACAAAATTTCAAATAAATAAATAAATAAATCCAGTAACGTTTCGATGTGGTAAAAAATTTCCTTTTTTGGTGCAAAAAAAATGAAATGCTATTGAAAGCATAAACTAGAGAAAGTTTTCTTTTAGATTTACTCACATTACATGAATTCCAATCCATAATTTTAAGTCACACTTTTTAAATATGTACTAACTTAAGTGAAATATTTAAACGTTAAACCTGATGTTTACAGATAATAATGACATAACATTTAAAAAAGACTGCTGTATTGCGAGGTTTTTGCAGAATTAGAAAAATTATCCTTTTTGTTTCAAAATAACACAATTTTTTCATACAGCTTCAGAGTTTCCAATAAGGAGACTATTGCATTTCCTTGAATTATTTGGGAGGATCATATTGATAATGTAGTCTCATTTACTTCATTAGGTATTACGTTGAGCTTTACATATATTCACGCGTTACAAACTAGAGCATCAGATTCTCGTTTATTGTTAAGGAGGACTAATTACACTCATAGGGACAAAGTCAATTAGCTGAGTTCCAAACCTAATGAGTTAAATTTTGCTTCAGAAATGTATCAATTAGTTCATGGTAATTGTTTGCCTGTTTTTTTTACCAGAAAAAGTAAATAGAGGTTGGATATTTCGATTTGGGTTGGAGAGGTTTGGATTTGTTTGAATACTGATTTCGAGTCAACAGTTTTTATGTAACATTTTTAGTGACTACTTTTGCAAGAAAGACTTCTTAGAGGATTATTTTAACGTATGAAAAGAAAACTTAATTTCTGCTAATGTTCTAGCAATCAAAATTTGAATACTATTCATTATTATTATTATTATTATTATTATTATTATTATTATTATTATTATTATTATTATTATTATTATTATTATTATTATTATTATTATTATTATTATTATTATTTTATTATCAAAGTATAAGTACGGCATTAAATTAAACTGATAGAAAGATTTTCTTTCATGTTTTCAACTTTAAAACTTACATATGAAAAAATTTCACTATCTTGCTCTTTGATTCTTAAAAAAATTAATTATGTTTTTGATAGCCTAAAGTACCTTCAAAACCACCTTAAAAATTATAAAATATACAACATATGGGTCATGCCAGCGAAAATGGTACAAATCATGTCTGAAACTCTTTACTTAAGATTATCAATTTTTAAATAATTTCCAGCAACTAATCATATTTTTTATTGAGTATAATTATTGAGCACAGTCATTTTTTGTGTATAATGAAGTGTAAATGACTAGTACATGACTCATTTATGAAAGGATTTTAAATATTTTGATCACTTTGCGTAACATAATGGACATGTAACAGAGTGTACAAATAAACCTTTAAAAATATCTTTATAATCATAAAAAAAGGTTAGAATCACAGATCAAGCGCAAAGTGGAATAAACAACATAAAACTGTAAGTCTGTCTGCAATTTCAAGAAAAAATCAATTTTTTTCATCATGAAATCGACTGTAACAGAGTGGACATCCAACAGTTCAAATTAACTACCATAAGAAAAGAATTAGGCTCACAATGGTTTTTGACTACATAATTCAATGCAGCAAGCTAATCACGGTAGTTATACTACTTATGTTTTTAAAAAAATATGTCAGATTGAATGCAATTGTTTATTTTATCTCCAAAAGGCTTGTAACAGAGTGGACAATTCGAAACATAGAAAATCTAGGGACATGGATAAATAATAGTGTTTTTGGAGAAATCGCGTAATGATCTGCAGAAATGGTGTCAGAAGCATCTTTTGTGCAGTCAAGGCTTCACTAGATAGCGTTCTAGTGACGCCTTGGTGCAGTGCAGTGTAATTTAGTTTGTTGTTACATTTCAGTTTAATTTTAAATCACATTTAAAATTCTAGCAACTTGAAGCTGGGACAAGTCATTTATCCTTCTTCTGACAAAGATTTTTTTTTTTTTTTTTGTGTTCTTTCTAAATGAATTATACCTAATCAATTGACACTTGATGGCACAAAATTAAATGGAGAACCAATAAAAAATACACATAATGGGTGGTAGTTATTAAAGTTCATTTTAAAAAATTCTAAAGTATCGGACATGATTTGTACCATTTTCGCTGGAATGACCCATATGACAAATTGAAAATCACTTAATTGTAAATTTCTCTTAAGACTATCTCTCCATTGTTTGGTGAACGATTGTAAAATGTACAAGTATAATAACTTAATTACTGAAAAATTAACCTAAACATAGAATTTTAGGCAATTTCTCTCAAAACTTCAACATTGTGTTTGTTAGCTCTTCACGAAAGACACGAAAATATTTCAGTCACTCTGGCTTGATATTTTTTAGAGCAGCAGAATTTACTCCAAAGGGAAATGGCGAGCAATTTTACTTTGCTCTTGCGAAGTACGGTTTGTATTCCTCTCGAGAGACTGTAATTTGAGTTGAATGATTACTCTGAAGAACTTGAACTAGTTCAGGATTTTGTGCCGGTGCTCGAAATAAATTTCCTTTCCTTTCGTTTAATGTATCAGAGTAGATAAAAAGCAACAGAAATAAAATTAGGGTTCCACGTTGAAAGTAACTACTAACGTGCATTTATTGATAAAATTATTGCGACATTGAGCCTATTTATTGCTTGTGTGACACATTGGGTTAATATGGTATTAAAAATGTTGCATTTTTGTTAAAATTATTGCTTTTATTATTGCGATATTGAACCTATTTATGTGTCACATTGGACAAATATAGATTTTTAAAATGTTGCATTTTTGCTAAAATTCAAGGGAGAATTTTAACGAAACATTCGAGAACTTGGTTATTTCTTCATTAAATTCCATGATTTACCCCTCATTTTAAAGCTTATTGTTCTGGCTATTGACAAAAAATGGACCCATTTTCAAAAAAAAAATTTATTTGGTTAAAAAAAAAGAAAGAAGAGAAAAAATCATTTTTTACTGTATATTACATTAATAAGTAACATACTAGCTGCGTGGCCCGGCGTTGCACGGGCTGTAATGTAGTGAAGGCAGTTTGAGAAAACTACTCGCCACCAAGACGGCTCGCCTTTAAAGTAATGAGAAAAGTTTAAACAGTTTACTCGCCGTCAAGGCGACTCGCCTTTACAGTAGCGAGGAAAGTTTCAATAAACTACTCGCCGCCAAGGCGGCTCGCCTTTACAGTACCAAGGAAAAGTTTAGTAAACTACTCCCCGCTAAAGCGGCTCGCTAAAAAGCTTTCCTGCATCAAAGAATCAATCGAATTATTTGCACATGCTTCCTCAAAAATAAAGACGATGTCAAGTAGCGCATACTTAGCACTCTCCCTAAATAACAAATAAAATTCCTTTCCAAAAACAATTATATCCAAACCGCTTTCTTCCTGTAAAATTAATTGCAAAATTCTAAACGAAAAAGTTCTTTTAATATTTGGATCGCAGCCAAAAAAAGTCCCTTCTAAAAACAGCAATTGCAATTTTATTTAAAAACACATTTTCAAAATGGTACCAGAGAAAAAATGTCATTAATAATTAGAATAAAAACAATTGTTAGAACTGTGTTATAACACGTATTCAAAATGACAATGGAAAAAAATAACTCTTTCATTTTAAAAAGTTCAATTTAATTAACGTTTTAATTTATAATCGCAACGGAAAGAAATAAATATCTTGGAATTTTAAATAGTTCAATAATTTAATTAACGTTTTAATTCAAAATGGCAACGGTAGGAAATAAATATCTTGGAATTTTAAACAGTTCAATAATTTAATTAACGTTTTTATTCAAATGGCAACGGTAAGAAATAAATGTCTTGGACGTTTAATCATTTATTAGGCTTAATCGCTTTAAACTTGACTACTTATTAATTGATATCTTCGCTAATTAAAATCGTATAATTATATAAATTGAAACTAATGAAGCCTGAAAAATTACCTATCTATCGGTACCTGGTTCGACTTTCAGTTCATTGGCGTTCAGGAGAAAGAAGCGTGACATAGAAAGATAGTTAGAAAGAAAGATACTCAGTTTTTAGCCTACTTTCCCGTTAAAAATAAAAGAAAGACGAAAAAAGTATTAAAAGTAGCTTAATGCATCTAAAAAATATCGCCAAGTCCAAAAAATATCGCCAAGTTAAAAAATATCGCCAAGTCAAAAAAAATATCGCCAAGTGAAAAAAATAAAAAGGTAAAATGAATATCGAAAAATTAAAAATTTGAAAGTAGGGTATTGAGATGGGGAATTTGTGTGTCGGTCGGTCGGTCGGTCGGTCGGTCGGTCGGTCGGTCGGTCTGTCTGTCCCCCCCTAATAACTTTTGAATGAACAGTCCGATTTGGACAAACTTTTTTTTGTTGGAAAGATCTCGGCGAGTACAGCTCATTCCCATATTTGATTTTTTGATTTGAACAATTTTTGGTTCAAATTTGAGCCGTTCAAACAACCGGTCCCGCGATACTAACTTTTTAATGAACAGTCCGATTTGAACAAACTTTTTTTTGTTGGAAAGAACTTTTCAAGGATACTTCATTCCCGTATTTACATTTCCGATTTGAACAATTTTTCGTTCAACATTGAACCGCTCAAGCAAGCTGTCACCCCTAATAACTTTTGAGTAAACAGTCCGAAAAAAAATGACTGACTGTGCAGACGATTTTTTGTTTATTTATTCATTTGTTTTATTGAATTTATTACTATTATTATTATTATTTTTGGCAGACGATTTTTTTTTGTAACAAAAATGTTTCATTCACGAGGGCATTTTATTCTTTATTTATATTTAACAACTGGCAACGGATTAAAAGTGAAATTCGAGATATTTTATCAACGGACGAGTTTTTTTTTCTTTTTTTTTTTCTTTCTTTGATAAAATGTGTTTTGATGTACTTTGTACTTTTAATTTTTTTTTGAAAACAATTGAGGAATTTTTCTACGGAAGAACTGTAACAGTTACATTCTTTAAAAGGTGCGACAAAACTTTATTTATTCATTTATTTACTTTTCATGTGTCTATTTCATCTGATGAGAGGTTTATATTTTGCTTTTAGAAATCAGCTTCAAGTGCTAAAAAGGTATGTTTGACATAATTTTTAGTCTTAGATAATCAAGAGAATAATGATCAGATGCTAGAATGCCGATGTCGATGTACGGGAAAGTAGGCTCGTTTAGTTCTTGACAAAACTTCTTGTTAATATAAGTAGATGGAAAGCTAAGATGCAAGGATTCGGTTGAATAGAGCGTGGTGCTAGAAACGCAGAGATCGTAGGTTCGATCCTGCTATGAGCTTTGCCACTTTTGATTGACCTTTTTTCACCGGTCAGCATTGATCCGAATTTCCAATCTAAATTCATTGTAGGATTTTAAACCACCCTTGTAATGTGAAGAAAAATACAACGTTAAAGAAGCACAAAACGTTGTATTTTTCTTCACATTTATTGCACAAAGGTATTGATTATACTTCACCATTGTATTGTTGCGTTAAAACCGTAAAAGAAAATGATAACTTGCGCATGGTAATTTAGCAGAAATAATTCTTTTGGATGTGCTTTTTTGTTTTTTTTTTTTTTTTTTCTTAATACTTCTTGAAATATCAAAAGTCAGACATCGTTTCATTTTCTTATAAAACGGTAAAAAATAACAATTAACTTTGAGTCAGTTAAAAAAAAAGCCATTAAATAATGGAATTTTCGAATGAGTCAAGCTTGAATGCTAAGCGCACGTCAGCCTGTAGGTTAATGTTCAGAAAAATAAAACAAGAAGAAAAGATGAGTACTGTCTATCCACAAAAGCCGCGTTAAGCACTCGCGAACAGTTCCACTTAGAAAGCGTAGATGGGTTGTGGGGGATGACTTTCCGAAGTTTTCAATTTTAAACTTGCATTTGTTATATCCTCTTGACATATTCAACTAAACTTTGATACGGTTCAATATGCTTTTTATTATTATTTTCCTTATTGTTATCTTTCCTAACACCCCTATTTTGGTAAGATGTGAGAAGACCTGACGCATGCGTAAATGGAGGAAGGTTTTACCTAAGAAGATCAGACAGTAGCTGCTATTACGTAACCATTTTCTAAACAACCATCAATCACTTCGTAGCATAAATTCCCTCAAAAAAATAATGGACCCAATCTGATTTACAGCATTTTCATAAGTTTCAGCCATTCAAGAAATTAAAAAAGTTGTTAAATAAATAAAAACACAAAAAGAAGATTTTTATTTGCGAGCATTGCAATAAATAATATTGCAATGAATAATCTATTTGTCAGCGTGATCGAAGCTAGCTCCACTAAAGAGTAGTATAACACTAGCATTTCAAATCCAAAGCCCTGTAGGTGTAATTATTTCACTACTTGTATTGTTCCAATCATGCAGTCTATCAAGGAGAGATCGAATGTGAACATATTATTGGTAAATGTAAAGATTCAAGAGCATTTACCAAGGGCTAGGCTTGTAGCTTATAATTATAGGTTGGGATTCAATTGAAGTGTTGATCTACTCTAACAACTCAGAGGGGGTCGTTTACATGAAGCGTTTGTGACAGATTAGAACAATCAATTCTATTGATGTTTTCAACGCGTCGTAATGCGGGTTCGAACCCCGACCCGGGCATGGATGTACTTTCTCTCTTCTGTCCTTGTCCTTGTCCTGTATTTGTATGACTGTGTTGTTGTGCTGAGGATGGCTGCCTGCACGCAAACGGGTCCTTATGTTGTGTGTGTACTGTGAAAGTTGGACTTCACATCGAATTGCGGTACATTTGGAAAAGTGAACTAGCGCACCCCAAATTACCTGCCTAGACGGCAACAACCCATTTTATGCTAAGACAAATTAACTTTTACTTTAAAAAGAGAAAAACACCGCGTAAGTCTACAAAATGCTGAGTGAAACTTTATCCTAAATCAAAATTTTTAGCAAAAGTGCTCGGAAGTACAAAAACCTGACCTTATTTTGCATTATCAATTGCAAACGAAATTAGAACACTGACTATAGTTATTAACCATATACATTCAAGCAGATGTAATGCAAAAACAGTAGAAACGTCGTTTCCATGAATAGTTGAGACGTACGAAATACAATAGCAACATTTTGGAATGACGTAAAACAAAATTAATTACATATAAAAATAAGCATACCATAAAATTTGTGACATTGGATATTTTCTTTTTAAAGCAAATACATTTATTTAACAGAGTTTTTCCACTTTCATATTTTCTTTCGTGGTCTTTCCTTTTTCAAGCGGACGTGACAATGTTGACAAATGTAACATAAGTAAGTATTCATTTAGAAATAGAAAAAAATAATAAATATATAGAAATAGCTTCTTGGAACATCCATTCGAAATTAATGTAGATTTATTTATTTGACAATTGACTGAGAAAAATATTGCATTAGTGTATTGAATGCCTGTCCTAAAAAAATTCTTGCCTAATAGTTTACATTAAATTTACTCCTCTGCTGCCTTTTAAAGTTTCTAATGCTGAGTTATAAATCAAAATATTACTTATATTCTTATTTTGAGAACCATAAACCAATCATAATATTTTCGCAAAAGTACATGACATGTTTTGAAACCCTCGATAGAAATATCAGATTAGTCAACTACTCACGATTGCTATCTTATATTTAATAAATAATCGCTGAAAATGCGTAGAAAAATGTTGAAGCAATTATCGAAACTCTCTCAGTCGATGATGGAAAGTGCTTTAGCTTCTAACATCGATTTGCTCTCACGGATAATTACCGATCGAATACATATTTGTGACAAGTGCAAGATGGAATATTTGTAAGAGTGTCCCATTCGTAGGATGTTTCTTTAAAATAAAATAAATTAATATAATAATGAAAGATTCGTTTAGATTGGACGATGATCAGATCAGCCTATTAATTTTTCTGTCCTTTCAAAACTGGCTAAGATTTTTGAATTATAATTGATCATTGAACTTCGATTAATTCATTCCCTTCTCTGCATAAACTCCAATTGCTGTGTTTTCATAAACTTTTCATTGTTAAATAAAATTATCTGCGAGAAACTTTTTTCAAAAAGTATAAGTGTAGGACATTTTCCTCCAGAGTAAGTATTACTATTTTCTAATTGCAAAAAAAATATTAGTTATCATTCTGAATTTATAAGTGTATGAATTTTGTCGTGTAAATGTAGGTCACAAAAAATTGAGCAGTGAACAAGTTTTGTCTTAAATAAGCAAAACTTAAAACTGTTTATCTATAATTATCATGTGAAAACAATTAAGTTACACTGTCTTTCTTACTTCTTTCACTAAATGTCATTTTTCAATTAAATGTCTGTATGCATATTGATTTTAAGTTTTATAATTACCGGATTGTTTGTAAAATTACCAACTTTATTGTTGTGTTTGAAATTTTTATTGTTTTTTACTTTGTTTATTTATCTATTTATTATTATTATATTATATTATTTATTTATTTATTTCATTTTGCATTATCATCCTCATTTTTACTCAGAGATACTTATAGACTCACACACATTTATGAACACATTTTATTGTACACAACCAATATACAGGGTGTCCACTCCAATCGTGGACCAATAGCTAATTTCTAAACCGTTAGAGATAAGCATATAGTTCATTTAGGAAAAAATCTCAAAATTATGAAAGGAATTTTGGGTCTATTCAATGTTTTTCAAAAAATCAAATTTTGAAAGAGTTACGAAATTTAAATTTTTATACAGCCCCCCAGTCCTATCAATCATATTTAGTAAAACATTCTTGACACTGTAACGTTTAAAACTAAAAAAAAATCACTCTTCTACCACAAAAATTGACCGAGTTATGACGTTTTGAAAAATCAAGATTTTGAAGGATTTCGCATACGGTCCCTTGAGCGACCTCTCGATGACGTCATGAAACAATGCAAAATCTTGATTTTTCAAAACGTCATAACTCGGTCAATTTTTGTGGTAGAAGAGTGATTTTTTTTTAGTTTTAAACGTTACAGTGTCAAGAATGTTTTACTAAATATGATTGATAGGACTGGGGGGCTGTATAAAAATTTAAATTTCGTAACTCTTTCAAAATTTGATTTTTTGAAAAACATTGAATAGACCCAAAATTCCTTTCATAATTTTGAGATTTTTTCCTAAATAAACTGTATGCTTATATCTAACGGTTTAGAAATTAGCTATTGGTCCACGATTGGAGTGGACACCCTGTATTATAGTAAAAAAGCTAAATTCTGAGATCAAAATAAATTTTCAAAAAGGAACAAACTTTTAGAAAGACATTTATGGAACTAACAGTTAACTTTTTGAAACTCTTTAGCTTAGGGGGACAGTTCTGAGGCTTAATGACGAAACAGCTTTAATCTGGGTAATATGTAAGCGAGTGAGAGAGTAATTTAGTGCAGGCTTTAAGAGAAAGCTCGAGGATAAAGGATCCCCATTACATAACGTCAGTGGTTGTGACGAAGATTATCTTACACATTTACTACAATTCTAGGCACAAAAGGCGAGACTATTGTCTTCTATCTGGCTTATCAATCTGGTAGAAAGAAACAGTTTCGCAGTCTCTTAACAGATAACAACCATTTTGGCTAATGGCACACAATAATGCACTGATAAACGCAACTCATTGCAAATGCTATCGTTTCTCATGTTGAAATTATTTTACTTTAACTGTATAAAAAGCCTCTTGAAAACGGTTGATTCAAACTTTTTCATTTTACTCTGCGTAAAAGAAAATTTAAATATATCAAACCAGGTTTGAAGAGTAAAATGTAAGCATTTTGTAAGCTTGAAAATCAACATTACTTATATTTAATATGAAAGTTAATTGCAAATTCAACTTCTACTAATATAGATGAATATAAACCTTTTGATTATAACTTAACTGTCTGTTAATGGAAGGTCCACGTATCTCTGAAGTAAGAGCAGCTTTTAAAACAGCAAAATAAAAGAAAGAGAATAGAATGAAGAAACCTTTTGAAATAAGGCAAATCCAAACGTTAAGCAACACTTTTTTTTGTTTTGCAACAAAATGCAAAAAATCCCGTGGTGCAAATAAAAAGGAAAAAAACTTACTTCCACTGCACCCTACAGGAGTTGCGCAGTGCCTGGCATCAGAGCAGAATGAAACAATTTTTTTTTTCACCTGAAATATTATTTACAAAGTTTTAAAAAATGCTATTTATTCTTTCAATGCTAAAGTTCTTTTGCATTTAAAATGATGCAATCTATATTTTTATTGAGTAGCGGTTGTGAGATACAAAAAATGTCACGCCCGCAACAAGACCCGACTAATGGTGTCACACACACTACATGACATAATTATACTTTTAAAAAAATGCATATTTTTTTTTTTTTTTGCAGTTCAATACACTTTACTAGACTACATATCGTGCCAAATAGTTTATCAATATGTTCTCTCGGGAAAGGTTTAAAAAACACATTTCTATTACGGGTACAAGAAATGATATAAAAATAGTTGAATTGCGTTTTTGTACTCATCAAAAAGAGGACGAGCCACATTAAGGACGAAATTGCAATCTCTGGATGAAATAACCGAGTTGACGGTATATTTCATGCATTTCAGTCTTTGCCCTGGTTTAGGGGGAGGTGATTTACTGTTTACTGTTTAAAATAAAGGATGCTCATTGCGTTACATTCCATAAAGGGTTACAGTACCTTTCTAACAATCTTCTTAAAATTACGTGAAAAATGTAATTCTTTGGAATCTTTGTTTCCGCACTTATTTAACAATCAATAATTTATTTTCAAACATTAAAAATTTTGCCCACTTTTTTGAAAATTTGAAAAATTAAGAAAATTTCAATTTTTTAAAAACCCTAAGGCTTTTTTGTTTTTGCACTAATTTCAAAATTTCTTTTTGCTAAATAATCACAAGAATTACCTCTAAAAATCTGTGCATTCATTTTCTTATATATTGATTTGAAAATATTTTGTGACCTTTTATGTAAAAAATTCTTAGAAAATTTTGTTTTTCGAGGTTTAACAAGCTGTAAAAATTTTAGTAATTTATGAAATGCTTATTCAATGCACAGTTTTGTTAAATATATTATCCTGAGTGCAAAAAATATTGCTTTAAAGTTGTATCTTTAATAGAAAAAATTCCTTAGCATTTCCAGTAACATAGAAACACTAAAAACTGATCATCGAGAAAAAGCACTTTAAAGTTTTGCTTTTCCATTAGAACACATAGCATGCATGCCCTAAAGTCACTCATAACTTTTTAAATAATTTAGCTAGAGCAATGCTATTTTTTCCGAGTGTTTTAAATAACTTTTACTTTTGAAATAAGCAATAAATTTTTTTTTGGTCTTTTGGTCATTTCTGAGGTACTGTGACCCCTGAAATACTATTATAGTTTGAGCTTTTTAAAAATAAAAATCTTTTGCTTGAAATGACCATGAAACTTAAAGAAAGTTTCAAATAAAATTTCTCTCAAGAACACATTGTTAATTTTTAGCTTCAAAAAAATTGTGTAAAAAAAAAAAAAGAAAAGAACGGAAGAAAGAATTCAAAAAAGAAAAAAAAAAGTTATAAGATAAAACCACAATTTTTCGCTCTTTTGAGGCAATTTTATTTTTTTCGCAAATGTGAGCTATTTCACGGATTGGACCATGTATATAGGAGGACAATCTATGAAATACTAATTACACTGTTCGACAAGAAAAAACCTTGAAAATGCTTCTGGTATTTTGAAGGCTGATTCTTATGTAAAATGACCCCCTGAATCCGAATATGACCCCCGTTTTCCCCCATCACGTCCCAATTTTTTTTAAAACGCCCCCCTTTTTTTTTCATTTTTCCTTAGTTTCAGGGCTATTATATTTTTTTTGGAGGGGAAAGGAGCCTTATATTCACCAATAAATTTTTTTGAAGGTCAAGAGCGACTCAAAGTTTAAAATCATGAGCACCGAGAAAAAATCGGGGAACTTGGGGGGGCGTGGCCCCCCAAAATATTTGAAAAATCACCAAAAACGATCTTTTTATTCTAGTTTCTTTAAAAAGACCTTTAAAACATTTTTTTCGGTGCAGAACCAGAGTATAGGATCCGCTCCTATGGCTCCTGGGTCAGAAAAAATTTTAACGCTGTAAAATTTAAAAAAAAAAATAAAATAATGCTTTAAAAATCGCACTTTGCACTCGAGTTTTAAAGCAGGTCTTCAGCCAAAAAAAAAAACAAAATTGTGGCTGATTCTTATGTCAAATGACCCCCTATTTCCAAATATGACCTCAGTTTCCCCCTCCACCCCCTCTTTCCAGAGAGTCCCCCCCCCCCCAATTCAGAGTCATTTTACTAATTCGGAGGGGAAAAGTACATTACGTAACCCGTTAACATAATCCTAAAAGGCAACAGAGGTTCAAAGTTCAAAATCATGTACATGTGTACCAAAAATGTAAACTATGGCGGTGTACCCCCCCCCCCCCAAAAAAAAAATCTTCTTTTCTTGTTTTTCTAAGAGACGTTTTAAACCTTTTTTTTGGGGGGGGGGAAATCAGAGTATTGAATTTTCTTTTCTTTTTTTTGGGGGGGGGGGAGAGGGGAGGTATAACCGCCCTAGTTTATATTTTTGGTACACATGTACATGATTTTGAACTTTGAACCTCTGTTGCCTTTTAGAATTATGTTAACGAGTTACGTAATGTACTTTTCCCCTCCGAATTAGTAAAATGACTCTGAATTGGGGGGGGGGGGGACTCTCTGGAAAGAGGGGGTGGAGGGGGGGAAACTGAGGTCATATTTGGAAATAGGGGGTCATTTGACATAAGAATCAGCCACAATTTTGTTTTTTTTTTTTTTTTGGCTGAAGACCTGCTTTAAAACTCGAGTGCAAAGTGCGATTTTTAAAGCATTATTTTATTTTTTTTAAAAAATTTTACAGCGTGAAAATTTTTTCTGACCCAGGAGCCGTAGGAGCGGATCCTATACTCTGGTTCTGCACCGAAAAAAATGTTTTAAAGGTCTTTTTAAAGAAATTAGAATAAAAAGATCGTTTTTGGTGATTTTTCAAATATTTTGGGGGGCCACGCCCCCCCAAGTTCCCCGAATTTTTCTCGGTGCTCATGATTTTAAACTTTGAGTCTCTCTTGACCTTCAAAAAAATTTATTGGTAAATATAAGGCTCCTTTCCCCTCCAAAAAAATATAATAGCCCTGAAACTAAGGAAAAATGAAAAAAAAAGGGGGGCGTTTTAAAAAAAATTGGGACGTGATGGGGAAAAACGGGGGTCATATTCGGATTC
>JAXGGA010016408.1:0-26729 GCA_038373865.1 Uloborus plumipes | reverse complement strand
CATATTTTTGCAACCTTCTCCGTGAACCCTGCTCCCCTTTCAAACTTAGTTTTTTGACTCAGAATACTCCAAAACCAAACCACTAACCATTTTAACCCCTGTAGAACTCAGATGCAGGCCATCCCTAGCAATCCAATCTCGCTTACAATAACTCCACACGTCGATGAATCTGATATTGCGCATATGGCAAATTTCTTTGAGTATCAGGTTCATGCACCTAGCCCGCTGGTTTAACCAGCTCCTATTGACTCCGTACCTGGGCAGCAACCCAACCACTTGGACACTGGTCGAACTGTTGGTTGCTTTATCCAACAGGGAATTCCACTCGTTCCTAAATTCCTCATTATTACTACGGCCTACATCGTTCGTTCCCACCCATAAAGTGACCATATCCTCCTTATCAAATGTCCCCCTCTTCTCTGCAACCTTATTTACATCCTTCACCCGAGCCCCTGGTAAACAACACCTAGCCACCTGACGTTTTACCCTCCCGATTGAATTTCCCACCTCACGCACCATAGAATCCCCCAATATTACCCCCTTCGTCTCCCAGTCTGTCTCCTTACTGCTAACTTCCCCCTTCACCTCTGGAATAATCCCACTAACTAACTCACAGCTAATGCCCACATCCTTTTTAATAACTTTCCCCTTTAAATTTGGCTCAAAGCAAATCCTCCTTTGAGGTTAAGATTTAAGTGCACCTTAATTTTCCTCCTATGTGCTGAAGTTAAACTTTTAGGACTGTTCAAGATTGAAGGAAAAATTTTTCAAATCAAAACATTAAACATGAGAATGAGGGGCCCTAGCTGATACTTATTGGTTTATTCAAATTGGCCTTCAAAGATATATAGAACTAACCGACCAACTGACAGGACCAACATATCCTCTGCTTATTTTCCTCTTTTTTTTTTCGTTTTTCAGAATTTATTTCATCATTCAATTTGTTTTTTTGACTTTATTTTGTTTTAAGGTACATTTTTACAATACATTAAACCTTCTTTTATGTCAATATTCATTTTTAAAAACTTTTTTCAAAAAGTAATCATAAAAATAAGAATAAGATTTCATGCTTACTACTATGTCATGAATAAAAACTCATCAATCTGTGATTTTGTAAGAATGAAGTATTAGAGCAGATAACATGGGTGCAAGAAAATTGTAATAAGTTTTTATTAATTCTTTATTCATATTTAATATTAATGTTTTTAATATTGATTAGAAGTATTGTGTACTTAACACATAATTTTCTATAACATTGATTACCGCTAAATAAAACTTTGTAGGTAAATTTTCAATAAATAGATAAATAAAAAAATAAATAAATAAAGCCTTACACAGCCCTCTCCTAATCTGAATTTTATTCATTTGGTTTTGAAAAAAAAAAAAAAAAAATACTTTCACAATTTTGTTATTTATGTATATGTAAATATTTAGTATGCTCAGCTAATGTCCCTTTCCATCTTGTTGTCCTCACAACTTTAAAATATTTGCTGTTACATTCAAGCAAAGGGGCATTTAATTATAGTATAGTAGTCATGCACTACTGAATTAAAACTGCCTACAATGCCACCTAGTTTGCTCTTGCATTGTAGGGACCTGAATCTGAATATGTTGCTCAGAAAGTTTTAAACAGTCAAAATTGTACAGATGTTTCAGTAGAACATACTGCTGCTGCATTAATGCAAAAATTTCTTGTTATGAAAATATACTAGGCTGATACAACATTTCAAAGTAAAGCTTTTTGAAATCAGCACAGCAACAGTGATAATATGTTTCCATGTTCATTTTATTTGAAAAAAAATGTTATTTTCTGCTGCCAACTTAAGAACACAAGCATTTTTTAAAAACTTATAATGAATCTGAAAGCTGTTATAATCTCATTGCTACGATTACTGAGTGGACCATATTTTTCATTGCTTACATTTTGTTGGCAGAATATACCTGTCACTTGTTCCTAGTGTATTTTAAGTGTACATTATTGGTGTTAGTGTAATATTTAATGATGTACACTTATAGTTCTATAGCGTGTACATGCAGTTTAAAGTAAATTATTTCAGAATTTATTACATGTTAGTGGTTTTTTTAATTTCAAAAGCTCATTTCGGTAGTTTTATTTAAAAAACTACTTATATTCTAATTTATAACTAGTATATATTACCTTGAATACAACTTTTTATGATTCATTATTTTTCCCTACTGAGGTTCTATTACAGTTGGTTTTCATCATGACATTTCATTTTCAGGAGTTGTCTGAAAATGTGACAAATGTTGCAAGATCGGATGCCAATGCACCAATTATTTCTGATGAATCAAAATGTGAAACGTGGTATGTTTTATAAGTTATGAAATCTTTTTACTGCACATAAAATTACTCACAATTGTCACTTCATCCTATTTCAATTTTGTATTCTAACATTGATGCTTAATATTCTTAGGCAATATGCTTAATTTTTTTACTTTCCTATTAAAAACGTAAAAAGAAGGGGAAAAAAATATCTGCAAATAAATTTCTATGAAATTTATAAACTGAATGCATTTTTAGCTGATATTTTTCCCTTTTTCACTGAAGAACTTTTTACACATACCACAAATTTAGTAGCTACTTAAATTTTGGAGTTCAATAGGAATGATCTAAAGTAGGGATGGCACCAATAAGCAAATTGGCCCATTACTGATTAAGCGGTGGTTGATAATCAGCTGATTAATAGGGTAAGGCTGATTAATGATCAAGATGATAATTTTTAATGCAGCAAAAACCGGCGTATCGGCAGCACCCGCGTAAGAGTCACATCTGAAATAATGCTCGAGTTGAAAAAAAAAAAATTCGCCGATGGGCCGCACCTCTCGTATGGGCCGCATAGTTATTCTTCAATTTAGATACTTGCAATGTAAATGACATTTATTCTACTAAGAAAGTGGAAATCCCACACTCCCCTCGCCTTTCCCATGCCCATCAACTCTTTTCATGTTGCTTCTTTGGATCGCACTACTTTTTGTCACTCATAACTGTACCTCAGAACCAGACTAACGCAAGTCCATTTTCGTCATTTTTCAGTAGAGGGGAAAAACGATGTATTCGACAATCGTTTTTCCCCTCTATCGAAAAATGACGAAAATGGACTTACGTTAGTCTGGTTCTGAGGTACAGATAAAAGAAACCCAAACGCCCCCAAGTAGCTTTTAAGAGCCACTTCCTGGAATTTGGTTAAGTAGCCGATTCAAGGAACCTCCCTTTATTTGTTTACTGTTCAGATGTGCGAACAGGTGTTTCCCCTTTTTCTTACTTGGGCAGGGTCAGCAGAGATAGCTGACAGTTACCTACCCAGGGGCGCCCAGCAGGAATGTCAGCGTCAACAAGCTTTTGTTAAAGCCCTGGTTTCCTAGAAGTGAAATCGTCGATCTCTGGCGAGGCGCCGGTCGCCGCCTTCTTCTGCGCATGCGCCTGAGCCGCAGATTGACGTCGCTTCATGCCAGGCTCCAATCAAACTGGTTCTGATTCCAGCTTGCACTCGCTCCCGGAGTCGGCGACGATTGTCGCGTTCTAGGAAACAAAGGCTTAATCCCTGTCTGCTTTTGTCTACCCCCCCCCCCCTCAAAGATCGGAGTCGTAGGTTGAAGTTACAGGGGATTTCCGGGCCTTTTATTTATTCTCAGAATTTTCTGCTCTTAGGTCTGGGAAAAAAATTGCGTAAGGACCGCACCGTCGTATGGGCTGCAGTAAAGATAAAATTGCATTTTTTCATGCATGGGGGCCACGGGGCCGATACGTCGGTTTTTACGGTACTACAAATTTTACCGTCGCTTCTTTTTCTTTGCTTTCCTTTACAATTCCAATTTTAAAAAAGTTACTAATTTATTTCTGAGAAGATTTGTTTTTTTCCATTCGCCTAATTTTGCCAAAGTAATTTCAAAATTTTATCCAATTTATTTCCCCTAATTTTCATATTGTTGATAAAATTTCATGAACACTAGGGTGATTCAAAAAAAAATTCTTTTGAATTTCTCTGGTCTTACCCCGCAGTTTTTTTACACTATTCATGAATGTGATGTATGTAAAATTTTATCTCAATTGAATAATATTTAGAGGCCGCTCAACGCGATCGAATTCTTTTGAAAATTAGCAATTTCAAGAGTTGGAGTATATAGCTTCATTACCCAAAATAATATTATTCTTCATATAAAATGGAATAACTTAAAACGTTAGTTTACTCTACTAAGTAATTAGTCAATAAAATAATAGCTCAAAGTGAGTTGTAACGATTACCCCCCCCCCCCCCGCTCCAAAGCTGCATTATCTCTTACCTGAGTTTGGGTAGAAAATGCAGCTGCAAGCTAAGCTCGGGCTGTGGTTTCTGTTTTCTTTTTGGTTGTTTGAGGTGTATGAGTTTATTTGGCTAAAACACCTAGCATCCACTCTAGACAGGGCCCAGTATAAGTGACAGAAAGCCACTTTGATAGTAGCTGCTACAGTACAAAGTATGGGTCAAAATGAGGAGGATTTGACAACGCCCATAAAATGGTAAATGCAAACTATTCGCTCTGAATTGGCCGTTAACTTACAAAAGTCGTTTAAATCTAGGACTTCCTTTGATAGTTCACTGGAACGAAACACTTATGCAAAATATATTGGGAAAATGAAGAATGATCGACGGGTTTCATACCAGAATTAGTATCAGGACCACAAGCATTGATGATTTACTTCTGGGTTCTAGTAAGTTAGTCAGGTATTGGAATTGCTACGGAAAATGCTGCTATACGATAACCAGTTAGATAAATGGGAACTTACTGAGCTCGTACGTAGTATGTGTTTCAATACGACATGCATTGCCGGTACTAAAGTTGGAGCATGTTTGAACTTGGGAAAAAAAACTAGGGAAGCAACTTTTATATTGTGCTTTCCGCCATTATATTTTAGACATTGTGTTTTCTGTGGTATTACAACCGAAATCTATTCTACTCTTGGTCTCTCGGTATTTTAACCGATAGACCAAGAAATAAGTAGAATTGGGGTATTTGATTGCGTGCGATGTTCATGCAATAGCGTTGAACCATCCACTGCCATTGGATCTATAATACTGCTTTTTATGCGGTTTTAGCAATCATAGTCCAGAATAAAACATTCTAATTTTAAACCTGGAGTGAGGAACGATGAGGTTGAGGAGTTGGTAGCACATTCAGAGCAACGTGCAACTAGTAATGGAAGTTGCACAAAGTTAACTTCTGATGACCCATGTAAAAGAAGTGTCCAAGGAAGATACTAGAGCTTAGTGCGATTTTCTTGAGCAGAGCACCTTCTCTTAGTGTATGTTTTCGTGTCCCAGGAGTGGTTCCTCGTATTATATCTGTGTTAAAGATTCTTTATGGCTTCAAGTTATGGATATTTCCCGACCAGTTCAAACTTGCAGCTGGACAAACAAAAGGTATTCGTAACATATGAATGTGATTTTTTTCACATGTTTATCGTTAATGGGAAAGCATATCTAAGAGCTGGGTTCCCAGCAACCCTTTTTGTCCAAGCACTAAGAAATGATTTGGAATATTTTTAGCGTCCTTATTCCTGTAAAGAAGAAACTCAAAATATATCAGCTGTTTGATCCTGAGCATTCGAATCTTTAAGATAGCTACTAACAAGGCTTTATACTAGGGATGCACCGATTAATCGGCAGTACCGAATAATCGGCCATAATCGGCCATTTTGCCGATTATTAATAATCGGCAAAATCGGGCCGATTAATCGGCGGAAAAAATATTTTTAAAATATTGTGTTTTGAAGTAAACCTTTACTAAGAAATTATGATGAATAATTTTATTAACAATAATAATAATCCTCACCGTTGATGTAAAGTTTTTAATACATCAATTCTCCTCCTATTTTGAATAAAAATACACATAGTTAATGTAGCAACAGCAACATTTTTCATGCGTCGATACTTTTCTCCTTGCTTTTAGATAATCTTCAATTTTCACAAAGAATAAAAGTCTTGAATTACATGGCTACTAATAATTGAAAAATTGAAACTGAAAGAACTTCAAAATTGGATTGCTCACCACACAAACTCCCCTCCTTTTTTTTTTTTTGAATGTTCATGTCTAGTCTACATAATTAGCAATGTATTAATGCAATATTATTGACAAGAATATGAAAATTAGTTCAGAGAAATGTGATAAAATTTTTAAATTATTTTGAGAAAATTAGGAATATGGAAGAAAAAATTAGGAACTATTTCAAAAGTTAGAATTGTAAAAAAAACGAAGAAAGAACTGTAATGGTGAAATTGGTAGTACTGAAAACAACCATTTTAATCATTAATCGGCTTGACCGATTAATCGGCCGATTATTAACTGCCGATTAATCGGTAATCGGTAATCGGCCAATTTGCTTATCGGTGCATCCCTACTTTATACTACCAAAGTAACTGAGGATTGTAAACGACAATACGGAGCGAGGCATGGCCCTTATTGAAGCATTTGTTAAGACTATCACTAACGAGGAAAAACAAAGACAGTGTCTTCTTCAAGTGGTACAGGAACACAGAAAAGGTTTCAAAGTTGCAAAAAAGTAACCTTAAAAAGTATTGCAAGAATTAATGAGCGAAGTACTATGTATTTAATGTATTTAAATTTGTTTTTTATATATTTTTTCCGTATTTGATTAGTTTTCATACTTTTCTGCATTTCATTGGTTTTTCAAATATATAGTTCATTTTGTGATTGCACGCTTTTTTTCTTCGGAGATATAAAAAAGCAATAAAGTAACTTTATTATTATTATTTACGTTTGCATTTGTGCCACTATCACAAAATTTGAAGTACTCCTAAATGTAAATATAGTTTACTAAAATTTTGGGCTAATAATTCAGTGTATATAATGGGCCTAAATAAGACGGTATGACGAATAAAAATACAAGGGCTACTTTTTTCTATAGATATCATTTACGATCACGTTTTTGTCAATATCACGAAATTTCAAGGCGTTTGAGCGACCTCTAAATATTAATATATTTTGTCAAATTTTTGCACAAATAATCAGTGTATATAGTGGCACAAAATAAGAGGGTAAGTATCACAAAAATACAAAGGCTACTTTTTTCTATAGATATCATTTACGATCACGTTTTTGTCAATGTCACGAAATTTCAAGGCGTTTGAGCGACCTCTAAATATTAATGTATTTTGCACAAATAATCAGTGTATATAGTGGCACAAAATAAGAGGGTAAGGCGCACAAAAATACAAAGTTTATTTTTCTCCATACATTTCTGAATCACCCTAATGAACACATAACATAATTAACACATTGTTAATTATGTTAACTAGGCCTGAAAATTGAAAAAAAAAACAAAAAATAGGTTGATGTTGTGGTGAGCGCTCTAATTTAGAAGTGCCAATAATTTAGAGTTATTTTTCAATTATTAGTAGCCATTTAATTCAAGTCTTATTCTTCGTGAAAATCGGAGGTTATCTATGCAAAAGAGAAAAGTATCGACCCATGAAAAATGTTTGAACATTACCTATATCAGAATAAGAAAATCAATTTATGAAATTTGTATCAACTGAGAGGATTGTTTTTTTTTACATATCTTTCTTTGAATTATTTGTTTTGTTTTTACTCACTACACTTTCATACTATTTTATACTTTTGTTTGCAGAAAATTATTTTTTTCTTGTTTATAAATTTCTTCATCGTCATTTCTTGTCCAAGTCAATAATTAAAGTAATTTTATTAAAAATATATTTTTTCCGTTGATTGATCGGCCAAATTTGACTGATTATAAATAAAATAAAATACCCATGTTCTCGCATTTCAATTTAAAATTTCAGGAATTTAATTTTTCCTAATAGCATCATATAAATGTATTTTGGATGGATTTCAGAAAACTACACGTATTTATTATTAATAAAATTATTTATCATAGTTTCTTGGTGAAGGTATACTTTAAAAAACAAGATTTAAAAAAATATTTTTTCCTCTGATTAATCAGCAAAATTTTGCCGATTATTAATAATCGGCAAAGTGGCTGATTAGAGCCGATTTATCATTACCACCTATTAATTGGTGCATCCCTAATTTAAAGCCAAACTTTGTCCTCTTTATTTATTTATTATTTTTTTAAAATTGTACTTTTTATTGCAAACTATACCTTCATTTGATCTAACTTGTAAACAAACAAAAGTTTCAATTTTTAAGCATTTAAAGGCATTATTTAAATTGTGTCCATCTAGCAAAAATAAATAATTATTTATTCACTGAGATTTAATTGAACAAATGATTGTGCAATTGATTTACTTTTTTTAATTTATACCTGAATGACGAATATTGTTAAAATTAACAGGCAAGAGTTATTATAAATTATACCACAAAAAGAACTTGTTTATCAATGGTTCTCAATCTTTTTCATGTTGCGACCCCTTTTCAACCAACAAAACAGCCTGCGACCCCATGTCTCCCGCAATCCACATATATTTATGTGTGTGCTTGCGTGCAAATATTGCTCGTATTTTAAGTGATAACTTAAAGTGCTAGAGATATTTTGTTTATGCTTAGTGGGTATTACACACAGTGATTACAAAAATAAGCAGGAGACAGGTACTATTATGTTAAATATATATTTCGACTCTCAAAATCTTTCAACACATTCAAAACTCTTGCGCTCTAGCAATGGCTTGTACATGATTAGGTTTTCAGAGGAGATGTGAGGATAAAAAAATCTTGTTCTAGAACAGCAAGATATCCAGCCTACTGCTGTTCTGAGGCTATCGCTAGAGAGCGGGTCAGCTTTTGAGGGCATTACTAGCATATGGGCCAATACATGAAGATAATTTCATCATCATGTGTGGAAGGAGAGGATTGGGGGTACTTCAGATATTTTCTGTAATTAAAGCCTCCTCAGAAAAAAAACAGTAGTAAGTTATCTTTGACCACGAGGGAATGGGATGATAGTAGTATAAGTATAACATTAACGAGAGTCCTCCCTCGAAAAAGTTCAAAATTGTAGTCCTAAATTTGCAGTTCTGACGATCTCTGTATTTGGGGCAAACCTAACTTGACGGTTAGGAAGGCCATGCAGATCTTATTCACGGTATTACAATGTTGCCAGGTTAAGTTTGCCCCAACTGTAGAAATATTAGGAGGGGGAAGGTTCATGGAGTTGTATTAACGTTTCAAGCTTAGGGACTCTTCCTCGGAAACTTTTTGAAATTAAAGTCCTTGGAATGGAGTTTTAGACATTCAGAAAAGTGAAGGTGGATTCATGGACGCTCTCTAATTTTTCGAAAATAAAATGTCATTTAAAAAATGCAGTTACAGATGATCTTTGTTTGTGTTGATGGAAAAGATGGGTTTCGATACTCTCCATTAGAACAACTTTGAAATTTGTGTAATTTAAACACAATTATAGGCTATTTTTGATAGTGTTAGGAAAAAATTTTAAGTTCGGATGCTCGCCCCAAAATTTTAGAAAATAAAGTTTGAAAAGAACATTTTTGACCTATCTCAATGATGTGTGTAAGGATTGGAGGTACTTCATTAGCAATTTTTTGAAATTTAAGCTCCTACCCCATCCCCTTCCAGAAAAAGAACAGTAGTAGGATATCTTTTAAGGCAAGGAGAAATCAGAGACTTAACCTCAGACTTCTTTAGAAATTCAACTCCTAAAAATGCAAGTTTAGATTATCTTTAATTACGTGGAGTAGGCACTCCATAACAATTTTCTTTTGAAATTGAGACTCTAAATTTCCAATTTTATGCTACTTTTGATGAAGCAGGAAGCACATGATTTGGTTTGGGCCTCTTCCTGCTCTTCTCACTACCCAAGTATAGGCCATCTTTAATGACGTCTAGGTAAGGATTAAAGTACAGAGACTCTCTCCCAAAAATTGTTTGAAATTGTTCCAAAAACAAATTTTTAGACGATTTTTGGAAGAGGTGAAATTGAGAAGACTTCCGCATGAATTTGTAGGTATGAAAAATCCCTAAGAAGAAATTTAAACAAATCTTAAAGAATTTAGGGGACGATCGGGGGAGGGGGATGCTGACGCAGCCCCGTAGCCTTTTTTCTGGATTTGTCACTGTGCTCAAATATTGATACTACTCAAAAGTAACTCTATTTTTTTCCCTGTAAACATATTAGTTTTCACACGATTCAGCAGTATATATTTCAAATCAGGGCATAATGTCGCGACCCCACGGAAAATGCAATCTGTGGTGCGACCACAGGTTGGGAACCACTGTTGTAGATTGTTCCTTTGAATCATGCAATTAGAAAAGATACCTTTGTCTTCCCCCATCCCATTATCAAGAAAAATTCTAACCAGTTCCGCAATTCCAATTGAAACCCTTTTTTCATTTTTACATATCACAAATAAAATTGAATATTGAATCACTTCATTTTTTTTTTAGCATGATAGTAGAATGCCAAATTTTAGCTTTTAAAGCTTATATTTATAACCATTGGTATTTAGGATCATTTTAACTCTTAAGCTAACTTAACTTTAACTCTAAAGTAGTAGTTACTCAAACTTTCGAATTGATTTCACTGAAAATCTAATTTAACGTTGTGAAAGGAGAGAATCTCTGGACTATTTGTAATCTTGATATTTTTCATGCATTGTATTAAATGTTTGCTTTTTATTCTAATTTGGTACTACTTAGAGTGTTCCAATAGGTTTCTCCAGTACGATGTTGATGTACAAATGAAGTTTTCTAAAAATTTAATTTTTACTACATTCAACATAGTTGCTACTTATATTAACTAATTTGTTCTATTGTACATTTAGTTTCTACTGTCTTTTTGGAATGTATAACTACTTGTGCTAACCACTATGGCATGTTTAGTTTGATAATTTTTTGAAACGCCAAGGAAATTCGTTAAACTTTAGGACACTAACCAAGGTGATTAAAGGACATTAGCTCCCACTAGGAACTTAGTGTTCAGCAATTAAGCAAAATAATTAAGATATGGAACCAGTTTTGAAAGAGTTCTTATTTGAAATATTGCGTTTGATTCGTTTTAGTTGCTGAATAGTTTTGAGTTTTCTTGAATTGTGTTGGGAAGTCATAAGAAATGGAACTCCTGAATTGTTTTGAAACTTAAATGACAACATCAATAAATACTTTATTTACTAACTTTTTTTATTGCAGCTGTGCCCCTGATAGTGCATGTGATTCAGAACATTTGAATGAACAAACAAAGCATCAAAAGATGGAGAAGAAAAAGGTTAAGAGACGTAGAACCCAAGACCGAACTCCAAAGTTAACTGTTATAGGTGTTGAAGATACAATGGTAGAATGTCAACTTGAATCAACCAAAGGAAAAACTGTAACATTTAAGTTTGACTTCACTGACACTAGCCCTGAAGAAATAGCAAATAAGTTGGTATGCATGATTAAAGTATTTTTTTAGTTAAAAAATTTTTGCTTATGAGCAAATAATTGCAATAAAATATAAATATTTTATTACAACTAAATATTATTCAGTTGTACTTTCTTTCTATTTTTTTGACCATAAACATATTTTCCTACTTGATTGCTTTTCTTTCTGTATTGCTTACATCTCACTTTTTAGCTTTTTTTTCCCCATGAAAGAAACCTTTTATAAAATGCTTGAAATACACAATGCATTGTGATATGTCTCAAAAACACTCAGGATCCTTTTGCGTAGAAAACAAGCATCCCTGCACAAAGAATGAAATTTTGTTTGTGTGCAGCTCAGACAGTTTCATGCTGTTTGAAGACAAGACGTATTTCCTGCCATCACTGGTGCTTTTTAGTGAATATTACTAATTCAAATGACGATGTATAAGAATATGTTGTAGTTTTTCATATGCATAAAATTTGAAAGCAGCATCATTTATTTTTATCATTTATGTTTTAAATTTTTTTTTAAAGTCTTGTATGCAAGTGAGTGTATAACGCACTTTTTAAGCATTTTTTTATTTTGTTCCCAGGTTATTACAAATTTACTTGCAGAAAATCATGCAGAGATATTTACTGATTTTATTCAAGAAGTTATACGACAGTTGAAAGAAAATCCAGACAAAATACCTGTCATACAATATCTTGAAGCAATATCGGGTAACTACAGCCCTCCGTCAATGAGAAGGCAGACATTTAAAGACCATTTAGATCTGGATAAGGTCAGTGACTGCTCTGAAAAATAATTTTTCTGCATTTCTTAACTTAGTTTGTATTGCTAAAAATGCAGATGCACAACAGTTAATCATTTCTAGGTGCTTAACAATTTTTTAATGTTTTTTATTATATGTTTACTTAATTTTTATTTGTATAATTATGAGTTAGCATTGCAATTTTAGGAAACAAGAATCTCAGGAGCTTATAAATGTTTACTCCTATAAGCAAAGAGACATGATTGCTATGAAACTTCAAAAATGAAAATAATTTAAAGTTGTGAAACTTATAGTTAACTGGATTGTTGCTTAAATTTAAAACAAATTCTGGGAAAACTTTCAGACACTCTTTAGCCACATTCACATGACCTTTTCGCCCCCGGAAAAAACCTGCTTTGATCCACATTCCGGTTATTTCCGGGGTAAAAGCGGAATTTTTTTCCTCCTGCCCTCTACTGGAATTTTTGCGGAATTTTACCCAGAGTGCACTGCACGCATCAAGTTTGTTTACATCCGCCATATTGGATAACGCGTCGTCGGATTCTCTTCGTGTCTTCGTCTTTTTCATACTTCGCGTTCGGTATTCTCTTCGGCCATGACTTCGAATTTAAATGAAAATAAAGATGGCAGGATGAGGAGACACAACTCTTAATCAAGTTATGGTCGGAAGCGGACGTCCAAGCCAGATTGGATGGGACGGTCCGCTCCAATGCCGTCTACAAAAATTTGGCGACACAGCTTGCTGAGCATGGGTGCGGAAGAATCCATCAGCAGATTCGCAACAAAATTAAGTTCTTTCTTTCTCAAATAACGTGAAAATCGTTCCAAAACCAACAAAACATGTGTGCAGATTGTAAACAGAGCGAAAAGGAGGCTGGGTAAAAATGCTAAGGATGCTGGGTAATTCCGTTTTGTGGAATAAAACCTCTTTTCACATGTGAACGGCGGATTTGCCGAGCGGTTTTTTTTGGGGTTGGAGCGGGAAAATGCGAGCTAGAAAAGCTTCATGTGAACGGGGCTTTTGTTAATGTTTTGCACTAAGTTATAAGGGGGGGGGGGTCAAATTGTCGATAAATTCAAAGTTTAGTGCTAAATGTGGGAAAAATCATTATACATATTCTTATATAGTAAATGTTGCTATTATACTACTTAAAATAAGAGCATCCTGAACTTTTCTTTTTGTAACTTTGAATGAAATTTAAATATAATTTCTTTTTCTATACACTGTAAACAAGGTGTCAATTTGGTTTAAATAATGACAAAAAAAAAAAAAATCATTTGATTATTTTTTTAACTGAAGCTCTAAATTCAATCCTCTTGAAAATTCTCAATTTGTCTAACTCTGCCTTAACTTTGGTTGGTACTAATTTTCATTCCAATTTGTGATTTTTCCCCTAATGTAATATTTTTTTTTTTTACTCACTACAATTCGTACTACATATTATACTTATTTTTGCAGAAAAATATTTATTATTTGTTGGTAAATTTATTCATCATAGTTTCTCATTCAAAGCGTACTGAAAGAAATTGTATTTAAAATATTTTTTCCACTGATTGATCGGCAAAATTTGATTGTAAATAAAATGAAATACTACTCATGTTTTAGCATTCTAACTGAAAATGTCGGGAATTTAATTACTTCTAATGGGGTCATTTGAATAACTGCTATAAGGGTTATCTTTTAATGTTTCATTCAGTTTTATGAACTGTATGAACTATTTGCCTTACTATTTTACTCTGTACATTTTCATACTGCATTCAATAGTAAGGGTTGCAGAGAATTACTTTTTTTTACTATTAATAAAATTATTTATCACAGTTTTTGATGAAAGTATCTTTAAAATGTAATATTTAAAAAAATATTTTTTTCCGCTGATTAATCGGTAAAATTTGGCCGATTATGGCCAATTAATCGGTACTGCCGATTAATTGGTGCATCCCTAGTCATAGCTGTCAAGTCTCCCAAGAAATATCTGCTAACATGCTTTCATATTATTTTTGACATTTCACTTTATTAATACTTATACTATACAATATTAGTAGCTCAATATCTTTTTGTTTTTACTTACTATAGAATTTAAGCGTTGATAGTCAAGATAGTAGCTTACCCTCAACACCACAAGATCAAGAAAAGGAATGGTCTCCTAAAAAACAAGGATCTCCCTCAAGACTTGCAAAAGTGTCTACTCAAAGTGATGTTCCTGTGTCTCAAACTGTGTCCCCAGTTACCTCCATGACAAGCACAGCCATAACAGATGTTCAGGTATTTTTCTTTTGTTTGTGTTAAATTAAAAATAAAGAGATGATGTGTTTTAATAAATCATGCAACATTTTGTTTTCATTAATTTAAGTTCTACCTTCAATGTCAAAAATTTGGTTTTTGATGCAGCAAAGTCATAATTTATACAAATACAAATGTGATGACCAGCAACAGGCTCTGGGCCCAACAGGGCTGATCCTAGTCAAATTATAGACCTCAATGAAGATCAATGGCAATCTTAAAACTATCCACTCCCTTACTCCGTACCACTCCCTTTAAATGAAGATCAATGTCCCTCTTAAAACTATCCACTCCCTTACTCCTTACCGCCTCTTCCGGTAAACTATTCCAAGTTCCCACTACTCCGCTAAAATAGTAATTTTTCCGAATTTCCAGGTTAGAAGGAGAATTAAACCGCTTGTAACAATGATTCCTTGTCCTGCTTTCTGTGTAAAAATTTAACCCTATAACATCTTTCATTTTGATAAGTTTGAACAACTGAATCATGTCCCCTCTGGTTCTCTTTTGCTCAAGACTATACATGTTAAGCATTCTAAGTCTGGAATCATAGTCTAAATTAGAAAATCCATTCACTAATCTTGTAGCCCTCCTTTGTACCCTTTCCAATAAATTAATATCTTTCTTAAGATAAGGAGACCAAAACTGAACAGCATACTCTAGATGAGGTCTTACCAAACTTCTATATAAAGGCAGAAGAATCTTCTTAGATTTGTTTGAAATAGATCTATTTATAAACCTAAGCATATTATTGGCTTTGTTACTAGCTATGCTGCACTGTTGACTAAACTTGAAGTCTTGATTTATTAAAACACCTAGATCCGTAACATTCTCTGCCTTACTAATGACTGAACCCTGCAAATAATAGCTTGTATGCTTATTTCTATGACCTAAATGCAGCATTTGACATTTCCCAACATTTACTGCCGTGCCCCACTTGTTTGCCCTCTTAGTAATATTATCATCGAAATCCTCTTGCAGCTGATTTACTTATTCATCATTTTCTACAACCCCCCATAACTTTGACCTCATCAGCAAAACAATTCATGTTTCCAGAAACATTTTCTTGAATATCATTCATAAAAATAATAAACAAAAGTGAACCTAAAACTAATCCTTGGGGAACCCCACTTAAAACATTCACTCCATTTCGAATGGTTACCCCTCACAACTACTCTTTGTTTCCTTCCTGTCAGCCAATTCCTAACCCAGACTAAAATTTTCCCTCCAATTCCTATATCAGCTAATTTACTGAGCAGTGCAACATGCGGTACTTTTTTGAAAATCAATGTAAACAACATCCACACACTTTTTGTTATCTAAAGCCATTTTGACCTTGCCATAAAAATGTAACAAATTAGTAGCACACGATTTACCTTTCCTGAAACCATACAGCAACTAGTCAACAGACCATTATTTTCAAAGAAATTCATAATCCTAATTTTTAATAATGTTTCACAAATTTTGCAAACCACGATGCAAGACTGACAGGTCTATAAATTCCTGCATTACCCTAGACTCTTTCTTGAAGAGTGGCATAATGTTAGCCAGTTTCGAGTCCTCTGGCACTGTCCCTGAGTTATACGAAGCATTGAAAATTTTTACAATAGTATCTACTAATTCATCTGCACATTCAACTAGAATTTTTGGATAAATATTAGCTGATCCCGGAGCTTTAGTTGTTTTAATTTTTTTTCAATTGAAGTAAAACGTCCTTCCTAGAAAACACAAAATCCTCAAGCTTTAATTTACCATTATCAACCCTTCAAAATCCTTAATTAATTTCTTTTTCCAATTTTAAATTTCCTATTTAATATAGTATACTCATTGCCTATCAAAAATACCGTATTTTCAGGGAGATAAGCCGCATCACCGTATACGCCGCACTTCGCAAAATTCCGGAGAAAAAAAAATGTGTTTCATCAGATACGCTGCATTGGCGTAAAGGCCGCATAAAACACAGTTCAAAATTTAATCTGCAAAAACGTACGCTGCACTCGTATGGACATCGTTCAAAAACAAAGTCAAAGAATTGGTAACATTAATTTGAAAACAGTGTTTCAATATCATAAATAATTAAAACGTTGAGACATTTTGGCAATAACTGCAACTTATATTAACCCTGTCCTACGCTGGTTAGTTTCTACGGCAAGCTTATTTCCCATTCCCTCAGCAATGGGCAGCTGCGCCGCGAGCAATTTTTTTTTTCGTTTGGATTTCTCCTGGTTAGATTTTTTTCTTAATTTATGCTGGTTCCTTATCACAAGCGATTTTGATTTTTTAATTTGCTTTTCGTTGATGTTTTTTTTTTTTTTAATTTATGCCCCTTCGTTATGGGATCAGAGGAAAATAAAATAACATCTGAATAAGCAGAAATGCTGTTTGTCACCCTTGCAGTAGTAGCTTTCGATGTTGGACTCGAATTTGCTTTGTTTTAGGTAATAAATAAACATAACATGTACTTTAAAAAAACAAAAAAAAAAAAAAAACTTTTACATCGTATAAGCCGCCATGGCGTATAAGTCGCAGGAGTTAAAATTCAGCTTTTAAACACATATAAGCCGCGGCTTATATACCCGAAAATACGGTAATAAGCATTTGTATCTACTGTATATATAACTACTGTAGTATGAAACCATGAAAATATAATCCCCACATCAGAATTATCACTGTCAAGTGGTGATTAAGTGATGGTGTTCCCCATTTATCATGTGTGTTTCTAGCTGGGTTGTCACCCATGCCAGGGCAGCAGCTAATAGCAATGAAGCCCAGTACCAATTTGAATGCCGGGCTCTGCCCCCACTGCATATTTTTATGCTGTTACTTCACACTGACAAATCAATATTTCTAATTTGAATAATCTCATTTCAAAGTTGATTAAAGTAGTCTTGATAGCTCAAACTCCAAGAGACCTGCTAAAAGCTTCGAGTAATAGAAAGTTCTCACTATCTTCTCAAGAGTTTGGAACCCAATGAAAACTTTGAGATAAAGGAATATTCAAGTTATAAGGCTTCAAGTGATCAAGACTTAACTGTATTTAAGTCTGTTGCATACTTTGATGACAGACTCTGAAGAAAACTCCGGGGGGGGGGGGGGCAAGAGGAGGCAACCGCCCCCTCAGTTGTTTTCACTATCAAAAATAGCCTAAGGGGTTTTTAAGATTTTAATTTGGAAACATTTCCAGAGAGATCAGCCAAATTAAATTTTTTCAAAGTAACTTATTTGATAAATGAAAAATGATCAAATAAGCTTTGTGCTGAACTATATTTGAAGTTAAAAATCAACGTAAATAAAGCACAAATAAGGTAGAAAGTACAGCAAATAGCTATTTCAAGGCTACAATGGAGCCCCTTCCTCAGTGCAAGAAGCTCAGCAAACAACATAAAAGCTGTAAGAGAACTGAGCTGTTCTCTTACAGCTTTCATGTTGTTTGCTGAGCTTCTTGCACTGAGTAAGGGGCTCCATTGTAGCCTTGAAATAGCTATTTGCTGTACTTTCTACCTTATTTGTACTTTATTTACGTTGATTTTTAACTTCAAACTTATTTGATACTTTTGTGTAATGTTTTATGGAGTTTATTATAAGTTAACATTCACTAAGGTATATCAAAGTGTTAAGAACAGATTGAAATTTGATTTGAATAAAATCAGTAGTAGCAAGTTCATCTTTTTAATACAGTTAATTTTATTCAAATTGTTGCAACATTACCCTCTTTTTTCGATATTTTGTAAGTTCATTTGGTGATGCAATTGTTGGTAAAACTATTGTTATAAACTACAGTGGAAGGTATTATACCTTAGACATAAGTGTACCTTTATCCATAGTGTACCTTTATGTTATTTTTAGCTTTACTTTTTGTGATAAACCCCCACTACAGGTGTGGTTTGCATCTTGATCACCTTAGTTCTCAGTGTAGCTAAATTACTTCCTACAATGCTGCAAATTTGTGATAATATATGTTGAAGGTAATTTCATCTTATGTTTGCTTTGCTGCCACTGTTATAGCTGGAAGTACACAGATTTTGTGTTTGAGGATTTAAATACCTACAATATGTAGTTTAAGCTGTGATTTCATGTAATTGAAATAATGCAGGACCTAAACTCAACATGGTGGTTAGAAATTTTTCAGTAGATGAACAAATAGTGAAGCTATAAAAATTGGTGTACCTTGGTCAGGTAGTACTGGGATTTTCAAAAAGAGCTAGGACTTAGTTTCCTCCTCTTGTAGCTGATTTACTTGTTTTTCATTACTACAATCCCCATAACCTTGCGTCATCAGAGAAAAAATTCATATTTCTAGAAATGCTTTCATGAATATAATTTATTAAAATGATAAACAAAAGGGGCTCTAAAACATCCTAGAGGAGCCCCACTTAAAACATCACTCCAATTACAATAATTTCTCCTTACAACTACTTTTTTTCTTTCCAGTCAGCCAATTTCTTACATTAAGTTGAAATTCTCCCTCCTATTCATATAACAGTTAATTTGCTGAGTAAAGCAACATGCAGTACCTTATCGAAAGTGTTCTGAAAATCAATGTTAACAACATGTACAAACTTTTTGTTTTCTAACGCCATAGTAATTTTGTCATGGAAATATAATAAATTAGTAGAACACATGATTTACCTTTCCTGGAACCAGACTGCAAACTAGTCAGCAGACTATTATTCTCTAAGCAATTATAATCTTCCGTTTGATCAATGTTTCAAAAATTTTACAAGTCAGACACACAAGCTATAATTTAATGCATTACCTTTAGATCCCTTCTTGAAGAGAGGCATAATGTTCTAGCTTCCAGTCCTCTGGCACTATCCTGCGTTATACAAAGCATTGAAAATGTTTAGATTAATATCCACTAATTCCTCTGCACATTTTAATTAAAATTTTTGGTTAAATATTATCCGATCCCGGAGCTTTAGTTGCTTTTTTTTTTCAAATGAAGTAAAAAGTCTTCTCTGGAAAATAAAAATCCTCAAGCTGTATAAAAGCTTGTGTTTTGCTTGTATCAACTATTGAGATGCATTTATCATTTAAAATGCTCAAAAAAAAAAAAAAAAAAATCTTTAGAACGTCTCTAATGTCCCTATCATTCAGAATAGAATTTCCATTCTCTTCAACCAGTGGATCAATTTGACTCTTTCAAACTTTCCTAGAATTAGCGAACCCCCCAAAAAATTCTTGAGATTCTTGTCAATGTTTTCTGCTGGCCTTTGCTCCAATTATCTTTTCTGAATCTGTATGAAATACTGAAATTACACCTTGCCTTACAATACTGAAGCCTATTTGTACAGGGACCAATTTCTTTAAATTGATGAAAAGGGGCTTGCTCATAATGTAGACCGTCTTTCTATAGCGAACCACATAGGTCAAATTGTAGTGTTTACACCATTTTCTCCTAAGAAAAACGTAGTCCTCAAAAAATTTCACTAGTTTCTCTTCAAATATTATTAAGTTTAAGTAAAAAAGTTTAAATTGATCCAAGGTACACTACTTTTCCTTGTTATTTTTTAAAAGACAGGGCTTGATCTTCATTAACAAATAATACTGAAAACCTATGTTTAATATTCCAAGAAGCATACATTAACACTCACCAATACTCTTTTTGTTATTAGATTTGATTGTTAGAAAGATGTGTACGTGTCTAGGAGATCTTAAACTTGACTCCTCTAAATTATGCACTTAATCTCTAAAACATGCTTTTTTAAAATAAAAGTGGATTTATTAAAATAAAAAAAAAAGTTGTTAAAGTTCAAAACATTTTTGCTACATTCATTTTTTTTTTTTCGTAGATATGTCCAAACCTTAATGATTAGCAAACTCATCTGAATCGTTGACACTGGCTGTCGAATTCGGTGTTTCTCTTTAGTAGTAAAATTTAATATCTTATTACTTAGTTCAGTAATGTAAAATATAATCTCATTCAGTTTACCAATTCTGTTTCAATTTAATTTTTAAAACATGAGAAAACTAAGGGGAAACGAGTTGCTTTGAAACGCACAGATCGTTGGAAACGTTTGATAACCATGACTCATCATGTTTGTTGTTGTGAAATCTCCCACATGCTGCTTCCTGGATTTATATGGCAGGTTAGTGTTGCTACTCAACTGCGTTTCTACTGCTAATCTGCCTGTACTAGCTTGCTTAAATAGTTGCAAGTGCATGAACAGGGATGGATGAATCAATTGTGATAAATTATCTCCAATTCAAGTTGATCATCCTAATTTAAGGTTTCGTAAAAAAAAAAAAAAAAAAATCATACACACTGGCAGAGTGCATTGAATTCATGGATACTACTGACATTTTTAACCATATTAATCACCTACAAACAGTTTTTTTCTAAATTGGAAATTACTTAATAGCAATATTTTTTTCTCTTGGTACAATATTTTGGGTTATTCAGTTTCTGCTCTATATATTCAAATAAAGTTTCAAGCTGAGTTTAAAATTTTCCTCTTTTTCTTTCAATATTTCCTGAATCATAAATATTTTTATCATATGATGCAACGTGAAAAGTACATCTATTTGTGTTTCAAACGTTGCTATGAATTGAAAATCATTTAGAATTGAATTTTTCCTTATTTTTTCTGCTTGGAGAATGAGCATTGTTTCATAATATTTCTTTGTTTGCTTGTTAAGTATTTTACTTTCTTTTGTGTCAAGCTACAAATTTATTAATGTGTTAAGACATATTGCTTTTAATAGGTCTTGACACATTTAAAATTTTTCCGACGAAAAATATATAAGGTAGGAACTAGAAATTCATAAATATAATATGTTAAGAAAAAGAAAATTTAGATTGTATACATGCTCTCCATCAGTACTTTTTTTCATTTTCTTTGACCGCTGCACACTCTTTTTGTTACATCCCAAACCACACCAATGCAGTACCATGTGTTAAAATTAAAGGGATACAATGTTTTGTTCACCCCACTTGCTTTTTAAATCTGACTACTCATATAAATCTACTCTTTTGAGCTTATGTGATTCATATCTTGAGCTATAAATTTAGATGGACAGATGTCATTTCCCAGATGATGCTTTTAGCAATTAGTTTGCCGAGGTTCTGTAAAAATGTTTCATATCTTAGTTAGTAAAATATTCATTAGGTGAGTTTTATAAGCCTAAAAGTGTGAAGCTATTATTTTGAATTTTTAATGCATTTCATATTTGTGACTTCATTTTGTGAAAATAGTGATATAAAATAATTATCAACATTGAGAATATGTTCATATAACAGAGCTGCAAAACAGCAATCGTTGTGACTTTTAAAAGCATTTTCATACCGAAGGTTACGCATGTGGAATTGCTATTTGTTTTAAAGGTAGTTTTATTTTCAAACATTGCCATTTGACTGTAATCTTTTGCACTATGATTTTCTTTATTTGGTCTCAATTGAAATCAGTACTTTCTTGTGTTTGTTACTTTTAACATATTATCAATGAATCAAAAGTTAATGGCCATTATTGCTTCTAGATCACATTGAAGTATTGATATTTTATCATATTAATTTGAATATTATATTGTTACAAGAAATTTTGAAGGATATTTGCTGATAGCAAATTATTTATGGGGATGTGTCAAATTTTCCTATACGTGAATTTTCTTCCTAGTATTATGTGAAAGATTTTCTATTTATTTTTGTTTGTTCAGTGTATTCAATTATTTCTACATAATAATTTTATACCAATCTGCCAGCATGTGTTTCTAGAAACTTGTGCTGGGAAATATTTGAAAGGAAGAAGCTTTATCCCATTATACAGTTTGAATTTCTTGTTCTTGCCTTGCATATTCATATCTTTTTCTCTAGTTTCTGAAATGCATCACCATTATTTCTGACATGCTGTTTTTCTACAAATGAGTTTAAGCTTGTCTAGTTGCACTTGCTTCATACTAAGCCTACACATAAATATTCTTATTTTGTTTCTTAACATCTTAAAATATTATCCTTAAACAGAGCTATTACCACATTGCCATTATTAACTAAATCATATAATCATAAACATTTCAGGCTTCTCATTTGGCTGCAGATTCTAAAGGAAATGAAACATCTGATAAAAAAGACTCTGTTGTTACTGTGCCTATTAGTAAATTGCCTTCATTGCCTCAAAACACTGCAGCTATACTGAATACCCCTCAAGTAAGGTGAAATTTTAACATTTGTAATTTCATAATTTTATATAATGTTTTACAAAACTAATTAAAATATTTAAGAATTTCTTATCTTATTTTAAACTCTGTACTACAGGAGAATGCAAATATGTCTATGTCTGATTCCCAACCTGGATTACCTGATAGTTGTCCTGTAATATCAAACAAAGCAACAGATCCACTTTTGCCTGAAAATCAGACTGTGACTGTTGGTCAAGTGTTGCCTGATCAAAATAAAAGAATTCAAGACCTTAGGTGAGACATTTATTAACCATTTGCATTTAATTTTCAATTCAAAATTTCAATTTTTGTTCTGAATTTAAGGTGAAATACAAGTACTGAATTCAATAATCAAGTTGGCAAAGTAATTGATGAAAGATTGAAGATCTACATATGTTGTATAAGTATTGCGGCAAGCATCGCATTTTGTTTTCTTTGGATAATTTCTGAATTGTTGCAATATTATATAAATGTTCTGTCAGCTATGGTCAAGTCACTGAATACCCAATACACTCGAGGCTCATTATAACTACCAGCGAGAAAAACTTTATCCCTATATAATCTATGTTAATTTGCTTTCTGTATCGTATAATCCAATATAGCGACCAAATTTAGCGGACACTATTTCCGGCTTTTTTTTCTAACAGAACCTGTTTCTAAATTTTAAACTTGATATTACCTTGATTATTGTTTACGGACAAAGTGCACGGAGTCTTTCAGAGTTCAGTACAACTTCGGGAGGGGCAGAGAAGAAATTGATGTATCATCTTTAGATGAAGAAGGGGGGGGGGGTAAAGGAGGTTGTAAAGATAGCTCCTATTATAAAACTTTCTATTCCTATCAGAAATTTAAAAAGTTCTTTTGCGGAGCAAAAAAAAGGACACAATCTGTTATCTATAACTGAAATGAAAAATTATGTTTTGCAAAAATGTAAACAAATTTTTCTTACTTTTCCTTCATAAAGTAAATGATCTTTAAGTTTGCAATAATTTTTTCCTTATATTTTCTAATTTAAAATCTGTTGAATACTTTGTCATAGTATTTTGTATTAATATACTTTTTAGTGAAAAAACAAGAGTATTTAGTTAATATCTTGAAAAAGTTGTTAAGTCTAATGAAGGTACTGAACATGCATGATGCCTGTGTATTTTTTTAAAACTTCTACCTCTTATAGGGACCACTCATTGTGAAGACCTTTTTCTGCCGAACGGAGATGGTCATTATATCGAGCATCGACTGTATAAACAACCTTTAATTTAGTAACTAATTTTTCCCTTTTTTTTCTCAATAGACAATCAAAAGTCCCTTACATGAAAGAATGCTCTACACTAACTATGAAAATACAGGGTGTCCACTCCAATCGTGGACCAATAGCTAATTTTTAAACCGTTAGGGATAAGCATATAGTTTATTTAGGAAAAAATCTCCAAATTACGAAAGGAATTTTGGGTCTATTCAATGTTTTTCAAAAAATCAAATTTTGAAAGAGTTACGAAATTTAGATTTTTATACAGCCCCCCAGTCCTATCAATCATCTTTAGTAAAACATTCCTGACACTGTAACGTTTAAAACTAAAAAAAAATCACTCATCTACGACAAAAATTGACGGAGTTATGACGTTTTGAAAAATCAAGATTTTGCATTGTTTCATGACGTCATCGAGAGGGACCGTATGCGAAATCCTTCAAAATCTTTATTTTTCAAAACGTCATAACTCGGTCAATTTTTGTCGTAGAACAGTGATTTTTTTTTTTAGTTTTAAACGTTACAGTGTCAGGAATGTTTTAATAAATATGATTGATAGGACTGGGGGGCTGTATAAAAATCTAAATTTCGTAACTCTTTCAAAATTTGATTTTTTGAAAAACATTGAATACACCCAAAATTCCTTTCGTAATTTGGAGATTTTTTCCTAAATAAACTCTATGCTTATCTCTAACGGTTTAGAAATTAGCTATTGGTCCACGATTGGAGTGGACACCCTGTATATCCTGTAGAGTAAACTTCTGATTATCTATGAGTGACTTATGCACAATGCAGATTATCCTCTGTCCTACACACCAAAAAAAAAAAAGAAATAATAATAATAAATCTTTTTTATTGTAATTCATTTCTGCCCTCTCTCTTCCAATAACACAAAAGTTTCTAAGACCACACAAACCTGACTCTAGTTGAAACCTGATTTTGAGTTATAAACTACGTACTTCTTTAGACTTTCACTACTTACTGATTTTTAGATCTATGCTTACAACTGATTTGTAGATCTACGCAACTTACACGCATAAACAAGTGACTGGAACAGTCTTGTTCGAAAATATTCCCATCCTCCATATGTTTTTGGTGTAACCTATTTTGCTCCGTTTCAGTTGATCTGTTTGTACGATTTGCTTATGTAATTCTGTGCAATATTGAGATAGATTTTTTACCTTTTATGTACATTTTTAAACTTATTTTTTGTATTTTGTTATAGTTAAAATGTATTCAACGGTTTTTTATTTTTGTAAAGCAATTGCATACATCAGTATCTTTTCTACCTATTGTGCTGATCATCCACAGTTACCTTTCCTGTTCCGTGGTTAACTAGGAGTTTACTGTATGTCATTAATATTGGCATATTATCTTTTCAAATCTCCACCGAATGTTTTTGTTGTTGCAGTTTCTGACTTGTACATCATCGTTTTGCGCTGAAGTGATTGAACTTTAAAAAAAATCTTTTATTCACCCCCATCATTAGTAAATACTGTTGAGTTATGGTTTAGTGTAATAAATATGATGCTATCACCATTTATAATTTATACTATGTTATGCTAATTCTTCTGTGCATAATTCTGGAACTGTGAGAAAATATGTTCATAATTATAGTTAATATAATCACCTCACTATGTCAAGTTCGGAAAAATGGTTCTCTGTGGTGTTTCAAGACAGGGTGTTTTTTTTTAATTTTCTATTTTGAGGCTGTGCATTTTCGTTATATACTTAGAATTTTAAATTGTTCACGTATTTTGTTATTTTTAAAAGCACTGTACAATTTAAAAGCACAATGGTTGGGAACACATTATTATCAATATGTTCACACAAGCATTTTTTTTTTTTTTTGTAATTTAGCAGTAGCAGTAGTAGTGGTGGTAGCACTCAGCATTCCCAGCAACAAAGACCTGTTGTTCCTGATTTAAGCAGCTTGCAGTTAAAACTTGCCCAATTAACTTCCACTGGTGGTAGCTTACCCAGTGATCCAGGACTAGGCGATGTTTCTAATGTTCAGGGAACAGTGCAAACTAATCTTCAGCCTCAACCTACTGCTGTACGTATATATTATTTACTTTTTTAATATTTAGTTTTAAAGTATTTTTTTTTACAATGCGTTATGTAATTTTTGGTAAAAATAAAAAATTCTGTCTTAATTTATTTTTATTTTTTGAAACATGTTATATTCAGTTTTAGTAGCATTAACTATTTATGCTATATGGGGCATTCAGAGCTAAAGTGAATTGAGCTCTGAATGTAGTAGAATTTGACAACAACCTTTTACATTTATAAATGAGTTGTTCTAAACTAAAGTGGATTAATTAGAAATAGATGATCCACTTCCACTCTGAATGCCTCATATTTTAAAGGTCACTTATTTAAAGGCTGCATTCAATTTGTTAACCATTTTGAAAGATCCAAAATACTCCTTACCCTGTATTTCTGATGATCTGTCTGATATTTTTCTTGCAGTAAATTATTCAAAAATTTGAAGGTCTTTTTTTCACCCATGATTCATCTGTACAGTGGACTAGCTAATATTTTGGTCATCTTTCCCACCTAAGGGAACTGAGGTGGGTTAGATAACTAATGGCTGAATGTAAACATTGAGAAAAATTATTTTAAAAATGAGTGTAAACAAAGTAAATTATGACTCAATGGCAAGAAATACAGATATCAAGTACTAACAATATACAGATTCTGCAAAAATTAAGGACAAGATAGTTTTTCACTATAGTGTTGCATCAGTGCAAATATTATCATATGGTCCTTGAGATGTAAGAACATGGGTAATGTAAACAACACTTCCCAAAAAAGAAATTAAAAGTATAAAAGTGAACTTTATTGAAAAAGAAGTATGGAGCACAATGCAAGTGAAGGTCAAAACATTCATGTGGCAGATATCCATGTAGAAAAATTCAGCCTTTAG
>JAXGGA010016407.1:0-26730 GCA_038373865.1 Uloborus plumipes | reverse complement strand
ACGGAAGAAGGAAAGAAGGGAAGAGAAGGATGACAGGGAAAGAGGGGAGGGAAGAAAAGAGGAAGGAAGAGAGCAGAGGATGGAGAAAGACACGGGGTAGGGGACACGATAGAAGAGAAAGAGGGAGACAGAGAGACAGAATAGAGACACAGAAAAGGAGAGAGAAGAGAGAAGGAATGGAAAGGAGGGAATGAGGGAGAAGGAATTAGAGAAGAAGGGGAACAGTGAGAGAAAGAGAGAGAGAGAAAGGGAAGAGGAAGGAAGAGAGTAGAGAGGTGAAGAAGAGAGCAGAAGAAAAGGAGAGAAGAAGAAATGAAGAGGATTGGACGGAGAAGAGGAGAAGCGGGAGAGATAGAGAAGAGCAGGAGAAGGGAAGCACCCCCCCCCCCCGGAGGAGGAGGGGGAGAGAAGAAGAGAGAGAGAGAAGAGAAGAAGAGAGAAGAAGAGAGAAGAAGAGAAGAGAAGAAGAGAAGAGAAGAAGAAGAAGAGAAGAGAAGAGAAGAGAGAAGAAGAAGAAGAGAAAGAAGAAGAAAGAGAGAAGAAGAAGGAGAAGAAGAAAGAGAGAAGAAGAAGAGAAGAGAAGAGAAAGAAGAAGAGAAGAAGAAGAAAGAAGAGAGAAGAGAAGAAGAAGAAGAAGAGAAGAGAGGAAGAAGAGAGAAGAGAAGAGAAGAAGAAAGAAGAAGAGAGAAGAAGAGAAGAAAGAGAAGAGAAGAGAGAAGAAGAGAAGAGAAAGAAGAAGAAGAAGAAGAGAAGAAGAAGAGAAGAGAGAGAAGAAGAAGAAAGAGAGAGAAGAAGAAGAGAGAAGAAGAAAGAAGAGAGAAGAGAAGAAGAGAAAGAGAGAAGAGAAGAAAGAGAAGAGAGAAGAGAGAAGAGAGAGAAAGAAGAAGAGAAGAAGAGAGAAGAAGAGAAGAGAGAAGAGAAAGAGAGAAGAGAAGAAGAAAGAGAAGAGAGAAGAAGAGAAGAAGAAGAAGAGAAGAAGAAGAGAAGAAGAAGAGAAGAAGAAGAAGAGAGAAGAAGAGAAGAAGAAGAGAGAAGAAGAAGAAGAGAGAAGAAGAAGAAGAGAAGAAGAAAGAAGAAGAAGAAAGAGAAGAAGAGAGAAAGAAGAGAAGAGAAGGAGAAGAAGAAGAAGAGAAGAAGAGAGAGAGAAGAAGAAGAAAGAAGAAGAGAGAAGAGAAGAAGAAGAGAAGAGAGAAGAGAGAAGAAGAAGAAGAAGAGAGAGAGAAAGAAGAGAGAAGAGAGAAGAAGAAGAGAAGAGAAGAAGAGAAGAAGAGAGAAGAAGAAGAAGAGAAGAAGAAGAGAGAGAAGAAGAAGAGAGAAGAGAAGAAGAGAGAAAGAAGGAAGAGAGAAGAAGAAAGAAGAAGAGAAGAAGAGAAGAAGAAGAAGAGAAGAAGAAGAAGAAGAAGGAGAGAAGAAGAAGAGAAGAAGAGAAAGAAGAAGAAGAGAGAAGAAAGAAGAGAAGAGAGAAGAAGAAAGAAGAGAGAGAGAAAGAAGAGAAGAAGAGAGAAGAAGAGAAGAGAGAAAGAAGAGAAGAAAGAAGGAAGAAGAGAAGAAGAGAGAGAAGAGAGAAGAGAAGAAGAGAGAGAAGAAGAAGAGAAGAAGAAAGAAGAAGAGAAGAAGAAGAAGAAAGAGAAAGAGAAGAGAGAAGAAGAGAAGAGAAAGAAGAAGAAGAGAAGAGAGAAAGAAGAGAAGAAGAGAGAAAGAAGAAGGAAGAAGAGAAAGAAGAAGAGAAGAAGAAAGAGAGAGAAGAGAAGAAGAAGAAGAGAAAGAGAAGAAGAGAAGAAGAAGAAGAGAAGAGAGAAAGGAAGAGAAGAGAGAAGAGGAGAAGAGAAGAAGAGAGAAGAAGAAGAGAAGAGAAGAAGAGAGAAAGAAGAGAAGAGAAGAGAAGAAGAGAGAAGAGAAGAGAAGAAGAGAAGAAGAGAGAAGAGAAGAAGAAGAAGAAGAAGAGAAGAGAAGAAGAAGAGAAGAAGAAGAGAGAAGAAGAAAGAGAAGAAGAAGAAGAGAGAGAAGAAGAGAAGAGAAGAAGAGAAGAGAAGAAGAAAGAGAAGAGAGAAGAGAAGAGAGAAGAAAGAAGAAGAGAAGAAGAAGAAGAAGAGAAAGAAGAAGAAGAGAAGAGAGAGAAGAGAAGAAGAGAAGAAGAGAAGAAGAAGAAGAGAGAAGAAGGAAGAAGAAAGAGAAGAAGAAAGAAGAAGAAGAGAAGAAGAAGAGAGAGAAGAAGAAGAAGAGAAAGAAGAAGAAGAAGAAGAGAAGAGAGAAAGAGAGAGAAGGAAGAGAAGAAGAAGGAAGAAGAAGAAGAGAGAAGAAGAAGAGAAGAAAGAAGAAGAAGAAAGAAGAGAGAAGAAGAGAAGAGAAGAGAAGAGAGAAGAGAGAAGAGAAGAAAGAAGAGAGAAGAAGAAGAAGAAAGAGAGAAGAGAAGAAGAAAGAGAGAAGAAGAAGAAAGAGAAGAAGAGAGAAGAGAAGAAGAAGAGAAGAAGAAGAAAGGAAGAAGAGAAGAAGAGAAGAAGAAAGAAGAAGAAGAAGAGAAGAAGAGAAGAAGAGAAGAGAGAAGAGAAGAAGAAGAGAAGAAGAAGAAGGAGAGAAGAAGAAAGAGAGAAGAGAAGAAGAGAAGAAGAAGAGAAGAAGAGAGAAGAAGAAGAAGAGAAGAGAAGAAGAGAAGAGAGAGAAAGAAGAAGAAGAGAAGAAAGAAGAAAGAAGAAGAGAAGAAAGAAGAAAGAAGAGAGAAGAGAAGAGAGAAGAAGAGAGAAGAGAGAGAAGAAGAAGAAGAAGAAGAGAAGAAGAAGAAGAAGGAGAAGAGAGAAGAGAAGAAGAAGAGAGAAGAAGAGAAGAAGAAGAAGAGAGAAGAAAGAAGAGAAGAAGAAGAGAAGAAGAGAGAAGAGAAGAAGAGAAGAAGGAAGAGAGAAGAAGAAGAGAGAAGAAGAAGAGAAGAAGAAGAGAAGAGAAGAGAGAGAAGAAGAAGAAGAGAAGAAGAAGAGAAGAAGAGAAGAGAAGAAGAGAGAAGAAGAGAAGAGAGAGAAGAAGAGAAGAGAAGAAGAAGAAGAGAGAAGAAGAAGAAGAAGAAGAGAAGAAGAGAAAGAAGAAGAGAAGAAGAAGAAGAGAAGAAGAGAAGAAGAAGAAGAGAAGAGAAGAAAGAGAAGAAGAGAAGAAGAGAGAGAGAAGAAGGAAGAGAAGAAGAGAAGAGAAGAAGAAGAGAAGAAGAAGAGAGAGAAGAAGAAGAAGAAGAAGAAGAGAGAAGAGAGAGAGAAGAAGAAGAAGGAAAGAAGAAGAAGAAGAAGAGAAGAGAGAAGAGAAGAAGAAAGAGAAAGAGAAGAGAGAGAAGAAGAAGAGAAGAAGAGAAGAGAGAAGAAGAAGAGAAGAAGAGAAGAAGAGAAGAGAAGGAAGAGAAGAAGAAGAAGAGAAGAAGAAGAAGAGAAGAAGAAGAGAAGAAGAAGAAGAGAGAAGAAGAGAAGAGAAAGAAGAGAAGAGAAGAGAGAAGAGAAAGAAGAAGAGAGAAGAAGAAAGAAGAGAGAAGAGAAGAGAAGAAGAAGAAGAAGAGAAGAAGAGAGAAGAGAAGGAAGAAGAGAGAAGAAGAAGAAGAAGAGAGAGAAGAAGAAGAGAAGAAGAAGAGAAGAGAAAGAAGAGAAGAAGAAGAAAGAGAAGAAGAGAAGAAGAGAGAAGAGAAGAAGAGAAGAAGAGAGAAGAAGAAGAGAAGAGAAGAAGAGAAGAGAAGAGAAGAGAAGAAGAAGAGAGAAGAAGAGAAGAAGAGAAGAAGAGAGAAGAAGAAGAAGAGAGAAGAAAGAGAGAAGAAGAAGAAGAAGAGAGAAGAGAAGAGAGAAAAGAAGAAGAGAAAGAAGAGAAGAGAAAGAAGAAGAAGAAGAGAAGAGAAGAAGAAGAAGAAGAAGAAGAAAGAGAAGAAGAGAGAAGAGGAGAGAAGAAGAAGAGAAGAAGAAAGAAGAAAGAAGAGAAGAGGAAGAAGAAGAAGAGAAGAAGAAGAAGAAGAAGGAGAAGAGAGAAGAGAAGAGAAGAGAAGAAGAAGAAGAAGAGAAGAGAAAGAAGAGAAGAGAAGAAGAAGAGAGAAGAAAGAGAAGAGAAGAAGAGAGAGAAAGAAGAAGAAGAGAAGAGAGAAGAAGAAGAGAGAAGAGAAGAAGAGAGAAGAGAAGAGAAGAAGAAGAGAAGAGAAGAAGAGAAGAGAAGAGAGAGAAGAGAAGAAGAAGAAGAAGAAGAAGAAGAGAAGAAGAGAGAAGAGAGAAGAAGAGAAGAGAAGAAGAGAGAAGAGAAGAAGAAGAAGAGAAAGAAGAAAGAAGAGGAAGAAGAAGAGAAGAAGAAGAAGAGAAGAAGAAAGAGAAGAAGAAGAAGAGAGAAGAAAGAAGAAGAGAGAAGAAGAGAGAAGAAGAGAAGAGAAGAAGAGAGAAAGGAGAGAAGAAGAGAAAGAGAGAAAGAAGAAGAAGAAGGAGAAGAAGAAGAAAGAAGAGAGAAGAAAGAAGAGAAGAGAAGAAGAAGAAAGAAGAAGAAGAAGAAGAGAAGAAGAGAAGAAAGAAGAAGAGAGAGAGAAGAGAGAGAAGAAAGAAGAAGAAAGAGAAGAAGAAGAGAAGAAGAAGAAGAGAAGAGAAAGAAGAAGAGAAGAAGAGAGAAGAAGAGAGAAGAAGAAGAAGAGAAGAGAAAGAAGAAGAAGAGAGAAGAGAGAAGAAGAGAAGAAAGAAGAAGAGAAGAAGAGAAGAGAGAGAGAAGAAGAAAGAAGAGAAGAAGAGAAGAAAGTTGAAGGGAAGGGAAGGAAGGGAAGAGGAAGGGAGGAGGAGAAAGAAAGAGGAGATAGAGAAGGAAGATAAGGGAAGAACAGGAAAAGAGCGGAGGACGAAGAAAGAAAAGAGAAAAAAGGAGGTGGAAAGGGGAAAGGAGAGGAAAGAAAGAAAGAAGGAAGAAAAAGAAGAGAGAGAATAGAGAGGGAAAGAGGAAGGAAGAAAGGGAGGGGTGGAAATGGAGAGGAAGGAATGGGAGCGAGAGGAAGTGGAAGAGGAGGGGGGGGGGGGAGAAAGAGAAAGTGAAAGGGAAGAAAGGGAAGGGAGGAAATAAAGAGGGAAAGGAGAAAAAGAGAGAAAGAAAGAAGGAAAGAGGAGGGAGGAACGGAGAATGAAGGGTGGAAGAGGAAAGGGAAGTCGAAGGAAGAAAAGGGAAGAAAGGAGAAAGGAACAGAAAAGAAGGAAGGGGAAAGAGAGAAATACGGGTGTACGGATATGCACAAATTTTTGATTTTACTAAAATTATTATGGTGGATTCTCCAAAAGATTTCAGAAGACACGTATTTTTTCTGTTTCCCCAAAAAAGTTTTTGGAGGTCTGTAAAAATTCGTAAAGTTTAAACTAAATTTGTGTTTTTCTAAAATCGACCTTTTTTCAAATTCGATTATCTCAGCTCGCTGAGCATCAACCAAAGTATTTTTTGCGATTACATCATCACGTTTAGTGTCAATATATTGTTACAAATCTTGTAAATAGTTGTTGTTTTTCCTGCCTTGCATCATTTTCATTAGTTTTGGTTTTATCTGACGTCATATTGCAAAAGTATCTGAAGATATCTCTTTTATCACTAGTATACCGGCCCTGTAACACTTTGTAGTTTTTACACTTGCCCTAACTTTAATAAGCGTGAAGACATTTTCGCCGTGGTTTTTTTTCTTATCGCTAGAATTTGTGAATGGATTACGTAATGTTATGAATGAAACAAAATATTCCAGGTTTTTCTCGAATATTGTGGACATTTCTTTCCGTGTATAAATAGCTGGCCTTGAACACAAGTCAGTCAGTTCTTTTCAGATGTTGATTCTGAGAGTGCTCGTTTTTATTCGCTTGGGCGAATGTTGTTTTTGCTTTTGTAATTGCTTAATTACTGTTCACGTTAGATACGTGGTGCTGAATTACTGTTGAGAGTACAGTGTACTGTTTGCTGCCTAATTGCTGATGTTTAGCAATTGTTTTCTGCTCTTATTGTAAATAGTGTACATACTTGTAAATAAATTTATAGTTACTTCCTCAAGATTGGAATGCTCATTTGAAGAAAGTTGAAGGTGCTACGGACTCGTTACAATTTTGGCGCCCAACGTGGGGCATCTTCAAGGACTTTCTTGGAATTACCTGTGAACTTGGACTTTTCTTCCTACGGACTTTTTGACTTCGGAATTTTATGGTGATTACTCGAGCAATGGATGAACAACTGAAACAACTCCTTGATGCGATCAACGCTGTTAAAAGTGAATTAAAAAATGACATAGCTACTAATCAAGAACAATTAAAAAATGATCTGGCTACTAATCAAGAACAATTAAAAAATGATCTGGCTACTAATCAAGAACAATTAAAAAATGATCTGGCTACTAATCAAGAAGAAATAAAGAGCGATCTAACATCAATGAAATGTTTGGTGGAAACTAAATTTACCAACATGGAAAATAAAGTGGAGGCTCTAGAAGATCGAATCACCACAGTAGAAAACCATGTGGACAAGAAAATTAAAGAACTTGAATCGAAGTTATCAGCATCCTCCAACAATTCAAGTGACTGTGTAGCTACAACTGGAACTTCTCGTCCATCCATCAAACTGGCCACGTTTGACGGGAAGACCTCGTGGAATATTTACAAGAAGCAGTTCCTCATCGTTGCAGAAGCAAACTCCTGGGACTCTTCCACGAAAGCCTGTCAACTTGCAGCCTCGCTGAGAGGGGATGCAGCTGATATACTACAGACCTTCCCAGAGGACAAGCACCGTGACTTCGAAGCCTTATCATCGGCCTTGGAGCTTCGCTTTGGCGAATCCTGCCAAAAAGAATTCAGCCAACTTCAGCTCAAATCCCGACTCCAGAGGGCTGGAGAGACTTTGCAAGTTTTTGCAGCAGACGTTGAGAGGCTTTCCCATCTCGCCTTCTCGGACTGTCCTTCGAGTGTTCGCGATAGCCTGGCCCTGAACTACTTCATAGATGGAGTGCGAAATCCAGAAGTTCAGATGGCTCTCCGGATGGCGGACATTAAGGATCTTAAATCCGGTCTGGTCTACGCAATGAAGTTCGAGGCCGCACAGCAAACCATCCCGCAAGGATCGCCATACAATCAGAGGCGTGGAAGTGAGTTCCGCGGATTCGAACTTAAATCGTCTCTCGGAACTTGAGAGACAAATGAAAGAGATGTCGGGGACCCTGAAGAAGATTACGGCTCGCAAAGACCAGAGTAGACAACCACTGAAGTGCTGGAAATGTGGCGGTGAGGGCCACGTACGAAGGAATTGCGAAGCTCGCCAAGAAAAGAAGACGTCTCCCAAAGTTTTCCAGATTTCCCCAAGAAGTGGCGGCTGCAACGGACTCTTCATTTACGCTTATGTGAATGGGTTTCCCTGCGAAATGATTGTGGACACAGGAGCCAACGTTACCATCATAAGGACTGATGTGGCTCATCAATTTGGACTCAAGATCTTATGGACGCCGCCCTGCGTTACTCTCCAAACTGTGACAGGTGACAAAATGGGGATTGAAGGAAAAGTGAACGTAGAAATAATGTTCGGGAGCACCACTTACCATCATACGGCATTCGTCGCTGACATTACAGATCCCTTCATTCTCGGACTGGACTTTTTGAGAAAATTTGATTTTTCTATTGACTTTAAAAATAATGAGCTGCACTCGATGAGGGAAGACATAGTGATTTTCAATACCGAAAATAACTTAAAATCTGCTCATCAAATAATAGCCCAAACTGATTCATTGATTCCCTCTAGATCAGAAGTACTAATACCAGGCTCCATCAAAGAAAACAACAGCTTTAAATTCGGCTTAATTGAATATCCTAACCAGAATAATAGCCCAAAAGGAGTACTAGTGGCATCTACACTTGTGGACCTTTCAAAGAATGCAGTTCCTGTGAGAGTCGCCAATGTAAGTGAAAGACCGAGGAATATTAAGAAAGGAGAAGTGTTGGCAACTTGTACTCCCGTAAACTGCATCATCAGAAGAATTGATTCCTCCTCCGCTGTGTCTTCCGAATCCTTGACTTCGAAATTAATTGGGAGTGCAGCATTATCGAAGGATCAAAGATACGCTGCGGAAAAATTGGTGGACGACTTCAAGCAGGTGTTTTCATCTACACCGGAAGATGTTGGTCGCACGAGTTTAGCGCAGCATAGGATCGACACTGGAGATCATCCCCCTATCAAGCAGCATCCAAGACGACTACCGTTCGCCAAGAAGGAAGAGGTTGAGATCCTCGTAAAAGAGATGCAGGAGAATGACGTCATCGAACCCTCATCCAGTCCTTGGGCATCCCCTATCGTCTTGGTCCGAAAGAAAGACGGCTCCACCAGATTTTGTGTTGACTACCGACGCCTGAATGACATCACCAAAAAGGACAGTTACCCTCTTCCACGGATCGATGACACTCTGGACACCCTTTCCGGACACAAGTGGTTTTCGACCCTGGATTTAAAGAGCGGCTACTGGCAGGTGGAGATACACCCGACGACCGAGAGAAGACGGCGTTTACAACCGGACAAGGCTTGTGGCAGTTTAAAGTGATGCCGTTCGGCCTCTGCAATGCACCAGCCACGTTCGAGCGTCTTATGGAATCAGTGTTACGAGGACTGTCTTATGAATCCTGTCTTGTCTACTTGGACGACATCATCATCATAGGACGCAGTTTTGAGGAACATTTGGCTAATCTTAGGAAGGTGCTGCAGAAGCTTAAGGAAGCCAACCTGAAGTTAAGCCCGTCCAAATGTAATTTGTTCCGCCGTGAGGTGAACTACCTTGGTCACATTATTTCTTCTGAGGGTGTAAGAACAGATCCAGATAAGGTATCTGCAGTCAAGAATTGGAGCCGCCCCGAAAATGTCCATCAGCTGCGAAGTTTCCTGGGGCTCTGCACGTACTACAGGAACTTTGTAAAGGGTTTTTCCAACATTGCACGACCTTTGCATAAGCTGACGGAGAGCAAACAAAAATTTGAATGGTCCAAAGAATGCGAGGATGCATTTCTACAGCTGAAGGAGGCTTTAACATCAACGCCTATTCTCTCTTATCCTCAGCCTGAAAAATCCTTCATACTTGACACTGATGCGAGCCACGAGAGCGTTGGAGCTGTTTTATCTCAAGAAATAGACGGTAACGAACATGTCATCGCCTACTGGAGCAAATGCTTATCCAAGTCGGAGCGAAATTATTGTGTCACGAGAAAGGAATTGCTCGCCATAGTTAAAGCTGTAGAACATTTCCATCATTACCTCTACGGTCGTAAATTCCTGCTCCGGACTGATCATGCTTCTTTAACTTGGCTTTTGAATTTCAAGAATCCAGAGGGCCAGGTAGCCAGGTGGATACAGCGACTCCAGGAATACGACATCGAGATTAAGCACCGAAAAGGTTTGTCACACGGTATTGCTGACGCGTTATCAAGAAGACCTTGTTCCGAGAACTGCCATTATTGCTCCCGAATAGAGAAACAGTACGGGGTGACAATCCCTACTGCCTGTCAAGTTACTGCTACATCATCATCTTCAGATCCTGATCCATGGAGTGACGACCAAGTAAGAAAAGATCAGCTTGAAGACCCAGACCTTAAGCCTATCATAGAGTTAATGGAAAAGGACAGTCGGCGACCTAGTTGGCAAGACGTTTCTATCTACAGTCCTGCAACGAAAAGATACTGGGCTCTATGGAACTCTCTCCAGCTGCGAAATGGCGTCCTGTATCGGAAATGGGAATCTGACGATGGTAAATCATTCAAATGGCAGTTACTCCTTCCCAGATCAAGAATTCCAGACGTTCTAAAGGAGTTGCACAGTAGTCCGACTGGAGGACATTTTGGTGTGTTGAAAACCCTCTGCAAGGTTCGAGAACGCTTCTTCTGGAGCAAGGCGAAGGATGACGTAGAGACGTGGTGTCATTCTTGTGACGCCTGTGCTGCCCGTAAAGGACCGAAGAGAAGAAGCCGCGGGAAGCTACACCTTTACAACGTAGGAGCTCCTTTCGAACGAATCGGGATCGACATTCTTGGTCCTCTACCGAAAACTGCTGATGGGAACAAATACATCCTCGTTGCCATTGACTATTTCACCAAATGGCCCGAAGCATATTCCATTCCGGATCAAGAAGCTACCACTGTAGCAGAGACTCTAGTCCAGCATTGGATCTCGAGATATGGGACACCTTTGCAGATCCACTCCGATCAGGGGAGAAACTTCATCTCTGCTGTGTTTAAGGGCCTATGTAAAATCCTCAAAATTGAGAAAACTCGAACGACACCACTACACCCACAATCGGACGGCATGGTGGAGAGATTCAACAGGACAATCCTTAATAATCTCTCGCTTATGGTCTCCAAAAATCAACAGGATTGGGACAAGAAACTTCCTCTGTTTCTGCTGGCCTACCGCAGTGCTGTCCACGAGACCACCGGATATTCCCCATCACAGATGCTCTTCGGCCGAGTGCTTCGGCTACCCTGTGATCTCGTCTTCGGTCTCCCTCCAGATGCGCCTTCATCGCCTGAGGAGTACGTTCAGGATCTTCAGGCCCGGTTGGAAGACGTTCATCACTTCGCACGGGAGCGAATCGGCATCGCGACGGAGAAGATGAAGACCCGATACGACACAAGGTCCACTGGTCATGACTTTCAAGAAGGTGACAAGGTGTGGCTATGGAATCCCATCCGACGTAAAGGTCTGTCCCCCAAATTGCAGTCGCATTGGGATGGACCTTACACAGTCCTTCACCGGCTGAACGACGTCGTAGTGAGGGTCCAGAAGTCATCACATTCAAAACCTAGGGTTGTCCATTATGATCGGCTAGCCCCATACTATGGCCATAGTTCGTAAAATAAATCTAAAGCTACCATGGTAATTTGTTTGTAAATTTTGTAAATAACTTTTGCCTTTAATTGTCTGAAATATTACTTCATCAATGTTATTATTTCTTTCATGTTCTCATTGTTATTGTTTATCATGTTTATGATTGGTCATCATGTAATGTGTGCACCTGTAAATTTTCCCTTGCTTCCTTTCTGGGGATTGTACTGCCCGGGACGTGCAGTCCTTGGGAAGGGGGCAATGTTACAAATCTTGTAAATAGTTGTTGTTTTTCCTGCCTTGCATCATTTTCATTAGTTTTGGTTTTATCTGACGTCATGTTGCAAAAGTATCTGAAGATATCACTTTTATCACTAGTATACCGGCCCTGTAACGTTTTGTAGTTTTTACACTTGCCCTGCATTTAATAAGCGTGAAGACATTTTCGCGTGGTTTTTTTCTTATCGCTAGAATTTGTGAATGGATTACGTAATGTTAGGAATGAAACAAAATATTCCAGGTTTTTCTCGAATATTGTGGACAATTCTTTCCGTGTATAAATAGCTGGCCTTGAACACAAGTCAGTCAGTTCTTTTCAGATGTTGATTTCTGAGAGTGCTCGTTTTTATTCGCTTTGGGCGAATGTTGTTTTTGCTTTTGTAATTTCTTAATTACTGTTCACGTTAGATACGTGGTGCTGAGTTACTGTTGAGAGTACAGTGTACTGTTTGCTGCCTAATTGCTGATGTTTAGCAATTGTTTTCTGCTCTTATTGTAAATAGTGTACATACTTGTAAATAAATTTATAGTTACTTCCTCAAGATTGGAATGCTCATTTGAAGAAAGTTGAAGGTGCTACGGACTCGTTACAATATTTTAAATTTTACAGTTGACTATCGGAGGATTCCGTCAGGGGCGGCCGAACTTCGCCGAAGATAGGGGAAAATTGGCATGATTGCACTGGGGGTCAGGAACAATTTTCGCATGAAACCTAGTTAGTAATATATGTATATTACTAAAATCGATCATTAGTTTCAAGGCTTATCCTCAGTAGTGACGAAAAATGACCCTTTTTTGTACAAACAGAAACGAAAAAGTGTACAAACAGAAACGAAAATTATTTTTTCCTGTTCTTTTTTTGTAAAAAAACTTTTAAGCATTTCGCCTCAAAGAACTCAACTGTTCTATTAAGACGAAGAATAGAGTATGACATTGGCAGAAAAAATATTTCAATATGCTGTTGGCAGAGGAAGTTATGACCGTTTAAATATCGGTAAAATATGACATTTTTCATATTTCGGCCTTACGCAACTAAAAGCACGTTGAACTTTCCTCGGTTATTTATACATTATTTTAAAGTTCTTACACTGGTCTTTCAAACGACACTACTTTTGCCGTGGGAACTGAAATGTACAAGCTGTTTTTTGACCTCAAAAACGCTAAAAAACGTCAAAAATGCCTTGTTTTGAGGGCCTTCACTGACCTTACGGCAACAACTTACCTCAAATTTAACATTCATGTTGTAAAGTTTGAACCTTCTATATTCAATATACAAAAAGAAAATTGGAGTTCAACAGTTCCTGGTAAGAGTTTTAGCTCACAGCAATTTCCATGTCTTGAAAATCCGCTTAATTTTTGATGCCGCACCTTCACCTTCAGGGGTCCATAAAAACTAAATAACTCAACTTTAGAACAAAACATTCTGGATTGGGTCTTTCAATAAGATACTAAACATTTGGTAATTTTTGGGAGCAAATCTGAGAGGGCATGAATCACCTCATAATGCTAGGCGTGACAGTTTCTCAGATTCTTGCTCTTAATATACATATAGTACTAACTAGGTTTCATGCGAAAATTGTTGCTAACCCCCAGTGCAGGGAACTAGAGGGCCTCAGACATGCCAATTTTTCACTATCTTCGGCGAGGTTTGGCCGCTCCTGACGGGATCCCCCGATGGTCAACTGTAAAATTTAAAATATATTTCGATTTAGACACTAAACGTGATAATGTAATCGCAAAAAATACTTGGGTTTATGCTCAATGAGCTGAGATAATCGAATTTGAAAACAGATCGATTTTAGAAAAACACAAATTTGGTCAAAACGCCCCCCCCCCCCCAACTTTTTTTTTTTTTTTTTTTGGAAAAAGAAAAAAATACGTGTGTTATGAAATCTTTAGGAGAATCCACCATAAAAATTTTATTAAAATCAAAAATGGCATGTATCTGATTTTTTTAAACATATGTTACCGTATTTTTTAAGAAAGATTATTTGGCCATGCCTGATATCATCGTTAAATAAAAGAACGCTTTTTGTAAAATAACTAAATATGATAATTTCATATTAGTTTGAAACGACATTAGTTCTTATTATATGACTTGGTACCTTACATGACTCTGCATTTATTTAATGTAATCATTTTACTAATTTTATTTATTTATTTATTTAACACTACATTGCAAGTATTATAGAGGAAATATTGTAATCAAGGGAAAATAAATGACCCCAATTTTGGCCTAAATTTCCCTTCTATTAATAACCAAATTCGTGTTTTGTTTATTTTTTTACGGCAAATTCAAACGTGAATATAGTAATAACGTTCCTACGTTAAGTTTTTGGACTTTTCGTTCAACGTCGGCATGTGCGTATGCATGTTCATAAGAATTTCAAATATCTTTAAATTTTCTAACCTCAGCAAAAATTTTACACTTTTATGCTCAAGCTAAACAAGTTCTAAAAACATCGATTTCATTGGGTCTAATAAATATCATGATCAAAATCTATTACAATTCTCGTAAATATTTCCTGTAAAATCACCTCGAATTTGATTGCTTCACCTGTACCACACTTACTATTTAAAAAGTTATAAAATAGTTGTTAACGTTATTTATTTATTTTTAATAAAATATGCTAGAATATAAAACATCAATTCAAATTGTTAAGTAAAAATAAACACTTAATTAATTTTCCTTTCATATTAGTAGAACGCATCGAACAATTGAGGCTGCTTGTGTATTAACACTAACAAAAGAGTCTGATATATAAAACCAATAATCCTATTGGAAAAGAGCTCTAATATGTATCGAAAGTAATCCCTTTACGTACCAGTACTTGGCTGTCAATGCTGTCTGAGTTAAATTGCGCAGCAGGGAATAATTAATGTGTCCAGAAATATTCGTGTGTTGTATGGAAAATATACAAGGGAAAATACAAAAACCAGTGTAAAAAATAAAAATTACATTAGAAACACATAAGGCATTTATTATTTATTTTCAAACTAAATTTCGCTTTTTAACAATATTTTTCGAAAGGTTATTTATATGTCCCATTATTATTAAAATAATTTGATTGGGGGGGGGGGGTATTAGATGTTGCAATCATTGCGCGACTATTTCCAGAGGAATTTATGATGCTATAGTGTTATTTTAGGCTGTTAATTTTTTATTTTGCTCTTCTTGAAACTCATTTAAACAGTGAAAGCTGGTGCTAGCTTAACTACCCAGACAGCACGAAACGTCCAATGGACGTTCATTTTATGTCCTGAACGTCCAAATCTGGTTCGATGTCAAAATCGATGAAATTTGGCGATCCTTAGATGCGCTTCACAGGACGTCCCACGGACTATTTTTTTTTTTTATGTCTAAGGATGACCAAAAGTGATCCGCATCCTTTCAGGACGTACCGCGGACTTTTTTTCCAGATGTCCTGGGAACTTATCTCTAAGGATGTCCCAAATCTCAACAAAATCAATTGTTTTTAGGACATTATTTTCAAGTTGTAGGGAAAATTTTATTTTTTATTTTCTCAATGAAATTTACTACAAATGACAGTAAACTATGATGCACAAAACTTATACGAAGCATGAAAATAATATTTAAACTAACTAAACATAAAAATATGCTACAAATTTTTGAAGGAAAAAATTCTTTGAAAAAATACAATTTTTTAAAAAGTTTACAATTAAATATGAAATGAGAAGCTCAAATTAGCTCTACGACTAATTTTAAAAACCAAATAAATACAAAACAAGCTTGTGTTTGTCCGAAATAACTTTTTAAATTATGTCATGGTGTACTGTAAAATTCGATGACATGAGGTCATCCTAAGGAGCATCACATAGGATGTCCCAAGTACAAATTTTATTATTGTCCTCCGGATACCCTGAAGTAAATTGCAACATTTCAGGACGTACGAAGGACTTTATTTTCTGACATCCTGCGGTCTTAATTTTAGGATGTCCTGCAAATGAGTCAAATTAGTCTATTATAGGGCTTACTTATTTAACTTCGAAAATTCTTATTTTGAGTGAAAGTGGTGAGTACGAAGTGAATTTTTTTTCCATATTCATCTATGAAATTTTTGGACTTCTAATATACTTCATTCTAAATGGAAAAGTGGGCGATTTGTTCCGAAGAACTTGGATTTTTTTTAAAGTAAAGTTGAAATATTTCTACTATAAAGCCGAGAAATGAACGAAGTTACATAAAAATGGAAGTATTTTCAAAGTATATTAATAAACAAAAAAGTAGAAGAACATTTTAAGAGTCAAAAATGATTTAGTTCGAATTTTTGTGTGTGGAAATGGACATACATTTTTAAAACGTTCATGATAGTCAAAATTCTTGCAAATTTTGATGGAGGTCAAAATTGAAAAAAAAAAGTTTTGCCAAAAATGCTCTCCTTCTCTCAAATTTAAAACACCAAAATTTGAAACTTGATTTATTAAAGTTTATACTAAGATAATGATCTGATATTAATACACTGTAGTATATCCTGAAGAATTTTTTTTAATAATGATTATTTTAAGCTTTTTTTCTTTATTTTTCTTTTTAAATTCATTATAAAATGTAAAATATAAGTCTACTGACGCTTTTTTTTCTCTTTAAACCTCTAAAATGAAAATTTTAGTTTTAAATTATTATAAAAACAAACTATCCCTAAATTTTTTAGACGATTTTTTTTTTAAATTGACATATTTAAATTCTAAAATAAATAAAAATAAGTAAATACACCATTTTCTGTTATAAGCACACACATTTGAAATTTGTTATTATCATTCTTAAATAGTTTACTTTAGGGCAAAAATACGGTTTTTTTTAAATATATTTGAATTGTATTAGTATTACTTAAAAATCATTCACTGATGTAATATTTTTTATTATTAAAATTTTAAAAATAGTTCTGAAATAGTTTTCCAAAACAATAGTTTTTCGCACCGAGGTTGAAGAAATGCCCCAATGCTGAAAAGATAGCTAACATTATTTTTTTATTTCTGAAATCAAAAGGCCTTTTTTAATTCCAAAACGATTGAAATTATGACACTTTACCACCGACAGAGTGGTATAGTGGTTAAGACGCTGGCCTCTTACGCCCAAAAGCGCGGGTTCGAATCCGGCTCCAGTCAGTGGATTTTCATGATGCAGAAAATCGACAGCGCTCATGTCATATGATTATGCGGCATGTAAAAGATCCCTCGAGTACTTGTAGACAGCCAAATTATTAATTAAATTTTTCGTTGAACACTTGATGTATAGTCCGTCTAATGTTCTAAAGAGAACCAAAATTTGAACGGCTATAGTTCGTAGGACGTCTTTTGTTCATTTTAATTACTCCATTTAACGTCTGAAGAACCAACCACAAAAAGCTTGGTCCTAGACATAGCCAATAAAAGAACGTCTGACATCATTTTAACAACCTGGGGAAAATGTTTCCTGAACGTCCTGAGGACCACGAAAGGCTTAAGTCCTCGGGATGGCTGCTGACAACGCATGGACCAACTGGGGAAGAACACTTCGCTGACATTGAACGGTCCCTAGGCTGTCCCTCGATTACCGCGGGATGAAATTTAAACGTCCGAAGGATGAGTTAATATTTTGAGTTAGTCTTGAAATGACATTTCTAGGACGTCCAAAGGACAAAGTAGTGCTGTTTGGGTAGTTGTTTTATGTACGTCTCATAAAAAGTAATTACTTGACTTTTTTTGTGCACAAAAAAGTTTAAATTTGAAAAAAAGAGAAAAAAAACAATAGGAGAATATGGAATAAATGTATGAAAGCAAAGAATAGAAAATTGCGGCAAAAGAACCATGAAACACGAGCCGGAGGAAAAAATACAGCCTTTAAAAGTAAATTAATCTAAAAAGTAAAAATAAAAAAATAAAGATATTTTACGCTATCAAGAGCATTCAAACATAAAGTCAGTGAAAAATAATGGCTCAAGTATATAATTAGTTTCACTAAGCAGCAATAGTATTTGTTCGAATAAAAATTAACCGATAAAGGAGTTATTGCAACTTCTGTGTCCATTTAAACTCATATTTTTTTTTCAATTCATTCCTGCCTACATACACAAACAGACGTCTCATATACAGGGATTTCCCGTTTAGCCTACAAGTCCGTATTTTAGCAATTGTTCGTCTAAATGCTGCATGAAATTTAAAGAATAAATTCAAATTTCAATTTGAAATTAATTTACAACTGTACCAAAAGTAGAATTGCAGCAATTGACGCCGAAGTCTACTGAGCAGCGGTTCCTATCAGGTCCAATATCCAGTAAATTTCCTTCGATTTTATGCATTGGATTTGCTTTAGCGCTCCCACTGAATGTCAATGTACATTATCACATACATGAATCGATATTAATACTCAAATACGGTTAACATATTTTCAGCGAAATGTTCATAAAACCAATACTTTTTACGTATACTTTGAATATAGAACAAAAGGAAAAGTTTGATATAACCAAAGGAAGTAACTTTGGGGGAGTCGTCCTTGGGTTCTAAGACTTGAGAGATTCTTTTAGAATTTCTTATCCACGTTAATAATTACATAAATTCGAAACCATCTATGAGCTGCATATATTGAAAACCAGTGAGAGTGATATCATAGTGAAAAACATTTTCTGAAAACTAAATCATTTACTTCAACACAGCAGAAATAACTCCAAAAAAGGGTGCGAATTGGAAGAAAAGTGAGGCAGAAGAAAAAGCGGGGGGGGGGGGGGGTAATGCTGACGTAATGGCAGATTGCCTTTTTTTTAACGATCAAGGATTGAAAAAGAAGGTTGCTTTGCATAATTTTTGTACCTCAAAGGACGATCAACATAAGTAAATTTAGGAATACTTTGCAGGAGAGCGTGAAAAAGTTTGTCTAATATGTGCCAAAGATGCAACTTGCACTCTTTTAACACTGCTAAATAATTGTGAAGGAATTAAATAGCGTTCTCGTGGTTGAACGCAGAATAAGACTCTACATACTATTCAGTAATAAAGTAAAGGTCGCCATTTTTGAACTTACGTTAATCTGGTTCTGCAGAACAGATTTCACTTAAAATAAAATAAAAATAAAAAGAGAATCAGAATAATTTCAATAATTTCTTGCACTTTTTCTTAACGTTATTTTATGTAATAGATGTGTAATAATATAGTGATAGACTATTTATGTACGCATTACTTGCTAATTTTCGTGATAAATTAGGACCTCAGATCTTTCCTCCACGATGAAACACAAACACTTTTCTATTGAGCTAATAATGCAAAAAACATAAGCAAAACATCCATTAAATGAAATTTTTTTATTTAACACTTATTTTGAAAATTGGCATCCGTTTCATTCATTACCTATTCGATATATCAAAAATACTGACGTAGGAAATGAAAGCTGGTATTAGTACAAGTCTCTTAAGCAATTGTAAAAACTTTTGCATCATAAGATAAAGTTAATTTTATGCATGTGTTTTGTAATAAAAAACTGTTATAAAAATATCTAAGTTTATGCTGCTTTTTATGTATTATACCGAGATTTTTTTGAGAACAAAAGAGTCATAGTTCATGTATTTAATAAAGTTACAGATAAATATTTAAACGCGAGATCAAGACAAGAACGATGCTTCCTATTAAATACTGTAAAGTAAACTAAAACCATAGCGCATTTTCGTTTTTAATCAAATTTATAACCGTCAGTACGAGATAGCATTTTCAAAATGAATGTTCTTATAAAATATAAGGTAATTTGTTTTCTTATTTAGTCTTTGTCATGCTTCGAAGATTAGTTTTGAAATCGTAATTAACTTTTCGCAAACTTTTACTTGAAAGTTCTGAAAATTGAAAAACATATTTTTGACATACCCACTTGCAATTTTTCATAAGAATATGTTCCATAATTCTTTCTTTAATGCATCGTTTGAGAGTAACTTCACAAAAATAAACATAAAAGTTAATATAAAAGACAAATAATAATTGAATAATAAAAGAAGTCATATGGATATGAAAATACTTCACCTTGTACTTGAAAGTTGTTTTCCATTGTTTATTATTCGTTATTTTTGAATTACTTGTATCATATGTCTTTTAATTGGAAATGCTCATTTAGTGGTTGTCATTATTACACAATTTCAGCAGTTTGTGATGTAACCATTTTATTTATTTTGGTTGTGGGTAAAAAATTCTCTTAAATATTACATATGTAAAGTAAAATGATTTTAGTTTTGTCTGATGTAAAATATTTTATAGATTAATTTGGCAATATTAAAATTGCAGTATCATACGTGTTTTTGTTGCACATTCTGCTTTGCTATGTGTTTTCTCAGTAACATTATTTGCATATGTATGCTTGGTAAATATTATTTTTTTTTTATAAACACTTCTTGTTTTCGAAAAATAAGCCTGTACATTAATTCTCCTCTTGCTAAATATGTTATTATATCTTAAAATAACTGCAAAGTAAAATAAAAATCAGGACTTTAAAGTATAATAATTTTTTTAACTGATGCATTTCTTTTTCAGTAATTGTTTGAAGAAAGAGGTCCAAAGACAGCAAATAAATCCAACAAAATTAATACATTTATTAAATGAAAAATGATCAAATAGGCTTTGTGCTGAACTATATTTGAAGTTAAAAATCAACGTAAATAAAGCACAAATAAGGGAGAAAGTACAGCAAATAGCTATTTCAAGGCTACAATGGAGCCCCTTCATCAGTGCAAGAAGCTCAGCAAACAACATGAAAGCTGTAAGAGAACTGAGCGCGAAGCACGTGTGCCCCGGTATTTATAACAAATGGGCGAGTGCGCTTGAACTCACAACAAAGCGGGAAAACACCGACCAATCAGCGATCAGCGAAACGCCAGGAGAGCGAAGAAAAGGGGGGAAGGCGGCAAAGGAAAGTAGGGGCAAAAAAGCGCGAAGAAAACACTAGAAGACGAAATTATAAAAATTGCTTCCAGATGTCAGGGAAAAATGGAACACTGGAAAAATCATTCACCAGAGAATGGGAATTTTTCCAAATATGGTAAGCTTCCCAAAAATCGAGGTCATAAACTGACGAACATTTACAAATAATTCTAGCCGAAGAAAAATCAAAGCAGTGACCAGAAGTCCAACAATGCTGAGCAATGGAAGAGCGTGCTAGTTCTTTATGTTTAACATAATTTTGATGCTCTTTCAGACGGTGCTTAAGGGCCGCTTAGTCTGGCCTACATAGCTAAGTCCGCATTTGCAAGAGATGCTATAAATGCCCCAGTTGCTTTGGCAATCAATGGGATGCTTTAAGTTTGTAAACTTGATTTTGTTCACAGGAGAGAAAGAAATATCGAAACCAAACTTTTTCAAAATCTTTGCAACTTGATGACTTGTTTTTGGATAAAAAGGCAAAACAATGGTGTAACCAACCTTAGACTCGGAAACCTTGCTGGAATGAGAGGGCTTTATTAGCCTATTATATATAGAATCAATAATCTTGGGCGAGTAACCCCGATCAAAAGCCACAGCTTTTAAATAAGAAAGCTCAGTATTTAAAGAACTGGATGAAGAACAGATATTCAAAGCACGAAACACAAAAGCCTTAAATGAGGCCAACTTTTGGTTTCGAGGGTGAGAAGAGTAGTTGTGAGGAGGTAGTGTAACAGCAAAGGGCTTACGATACACTGAAGTCATAAAATCGTTATTACTTTTAGTAATCAAAACGTCCAAGAATGAAAGAGAACTTTCCATTTCCATTTCAATAGTGAATTGGATGCAAGGATCGATAGAATTAAGAGTGGAAAGTAAAAGCTCATTATTAACTTGGTTTTGGTCAAGCAAAACAAAGCAATCGTCAACATAACGAACATAGAACGGAAACTTTATGGTTTCAAAAAGTTTTACCTCAAAGTAGTGCATATAAATGTCACTTAGAATAGGGCTCAAAGGGTTACCCATCGCTAAACCTTCGGACATGCGATAGTAAACACCATCAAATACAAAAGTATTCTGCTCAAGACAAGCACGAGTAAGAGAAACAAGTTCATCAACCTCAAAACTAGAAAAATGATGTTCCTGGAGTCTCAATTTGAGACAATCCAGTGCTCCAATAACAGGTACATTAGTGAAAAGTGATTTCACGTCAAAAGAAGCCATCGTTACGCCGTGCGGCTTAAAGCAACGTAACTTCTGAACAAAGTCAATGGAATTTTTAACAGTGAAAGAATTGCTGGTCAAAAGGTCTAGCTTTTTTTCCCCTACTTTCCTTTGCCGCCTCCCCCCCTTTTCTTCGCTCTCCTGACGTTTTGCTGATCGCTGATTGGTCGGTGTTTTCCCGCTTTGTTGTGAGTTCAAGCGCACTCGCCCATTTGTTATAAATACCGGGGCACACGTGCTTCGCGCTCAGTTCTCTCACAGCTTTCATGTTGTTTGCTGAGCTTCTTGCACTGATGAAGGGGCTCCATTGTAGCCTTGAAATAGCTTTTGCTGTACTTTCTACCCTATTTGTGCTTTATTTACGTTGATTTTTAACTTCAAATATAATACATTTATTATTATTTTATCAGATAAGAACATAATATGCAAGAAAAATACGATGACTTACAATGAGTAAAAAATAAATAAAAAGTTATCATTCTTATTGGCGGAAGAGAATTGTCAGATTTTGCGAAAAACAAATATGCTTCGTCATTAAAAGTAACAGATGTTATCGGTTTTTGATTCCTTAGTTCTTTATTATCTTCAGTCCGTACTTTTTGACACTTGTCTGTACAATCCTGTCAAGCTAGTTTTGTTCCTTAATACACCATGACAACATCTATAAGCAAAAATAGTTATTTTTATAAACACGAAGTTATATATATTGAATTTTCTGTGAAGCTTATCGACTTGAGATATAAACGAAAGAGATATTATTCACTTTGATAGTTTTCGAAATGAAAAATATGACACTGACCTTTTACTAAATAACAGTTGTTAGTAATGCCATAAAATTACGTTTTTTTTTTTTAATTGTACTAAAATAATATCCTGAGACTAAATTAAGTGTAACTTTAGGCGAAATAGTTGGGTTAAAAGTACATTTTTTGTTATACATTTCTCCAACATGAAATATTTTATATTTATTACAAAAGCAAAAAAATGAATTTAAATAGAAAGTTTATTTCTAAACGAACATGATGTAAATTGCTGTTTAAAGTAACGCTTATATTTTTAAAACTATTTTTTAAGCCGTTTCATATTATTCGTCACATTTTACGTATCTAGAAACCCCAAACAAAGACCATTTCCATCATTTACACAAAACCATAAAATCCTCTCTCTCTCTCCCTCTCTCTCTCTCTCTCACACACACACACACACACACACACACACACACACACACACACACACACACACACACACACACACACACACCTTGTTGAAAACTGATTCCGTATTTTCAGCTTTAAAAGAAATCAAACAATCTGAGAATGCGTTTTGGCTTTCATAGGAAACTTCTTTTGTTCCTGTTCTGCATTGTAAAATATTTGTAGAAAATATTTGGAGTTGCTGAAACTGTTTCATTTCCATTGAGTAGCCAAAAGTAAAAACTCTGAAAACTCATTGATTAGAAATGGCCTTTATTTCTCTTACTTCTGAGCTGTCGCTACCCCCTCCCCTCCAAAAAAAAAAGAAACTAATAAGACAAAATCAAGTTTTATCAACATTTTATAAATGATTCATTAAATTAGTGCTCCAGATACAAGATCAAACGGTTTTTTTCTTCTTGTTAAAACGTTTTTAGCTATCCTTTTTTTTTCTCGAAATTTATCACACAGCACAACTTCACTGCAAATAGGTTCAACTTTTTGTAATACAATCGATAGAATTAGAATTTCAAATTGGGAATTCAGTAGGGTTTTTTTGAAGTTTTAAATTGTTTTTGTATTTTAAAGCAAACATGTGCCTTATTTTTCCTTTTAACCCCTGATGAATACCATCTTTTATTCAGCTTTTTGAAAAGATTTTTTTCCAGAAAAGCGTTAAATGATTCTTTAAAAAAAATCCTGTTTTAATATTTTATAAAGCACTATCATATGCTCTAAGATTGCGTTTATAATTTTATGCATTCTTTTTTTTAAACTAAAAATGCCTACTTAAATGTACATTAGCACTATATCATCCTTTCTTCCTAACTGTTTAATAGGCTGCACTATTTCAATTACCATGGCAAATTCGAATTACTATTCTTAAAATCTTTTACTTAAAACGCTAGTAATGATTTTAAAGCTCTGCAAAGAGATATTCATCGGATGTGCAAAAAATGGCTTTAAAATATTAATTGGTGTTTAAAAGAGTAAAATAAGTTTTTAAATGAATGCTTTGAAGAAGTAACGCAAAAAAGCGAAAAGATTAGATAATAAAAAGCTTGAAATTCAACATTACAGAACTCCTGAACTTTAAATTATTTTATTCTTATACTAGCAGAACCCGCACGGCGATGCCCGTGCAAAAAATGCAAGGAAAATCAACTGAATAAATTTAAATTCACTCCAACTCTCTAAAGTAAAATTATGTTTTTATTTGATTCAAATGTGCTCCCCAACCTTTTGAATTCCACTAAAAGTCATATTAAAGTTTAAATCAATTCGCCAAATAAACTAAAAAGACGTCAAGTTAAGTAACAGGAGATATTAATTACTCAAGTTTAGTCAAATTTCAAAGCTCTATACGCAAATTTAAATCACTGAAAAAAGAGCAGTTTGTCTGGAAAATGGACCTAGTGTTTCAGTTTTGCGAATAGAGTTAAGCCTTGAAAATTGACTAAATCTGAGTAAGTAATATCTCCCGCTCCAATTAACGGACAGAAACGAGCTACAACTTTTCTTTTTGAGAAAAAAACCCCTTTCTAGCGACATGTAATGTTATAGGGTGGGGGAAGGTTTTCCCCCCTCAATTATGGCGGATACACCAAAAATGAGACTAATTAATTAATTTAAAAATAACTAATTCGAAATTTAAAATTTGGCCTTCGAGGTGCATTTTACTGGGATACGTTCGAATTTTTGGGCCAAGTTTCAGGCCTGTAGGTGCTGTGGGGGCTTTTGGCCAACGGTTACAAACGTACAAACGAACAAACAAACAAACACCGTCATCTTTATATGTATACATATCTATACCTCAGAATCAGAACGACCTAAGTCCAAAAATGGCGATTTTCACTTTATTAGTGCATTGTATGTAGAATCTTATTCTGCATCGACCCATACAAACGTCATTCTAAAAAAGGAATTCCTTCACAATTATTTAGCACCATTAAAAGAGCGCGAGTCCCATCCTTTGCATGCATCCGACACTGTTTTTCCCCCCTCTCCTGAAAAGTTACAAAAATGGACTTACGTCAATATGGTTCTGCGGTACAGATATTGCATGCAATAAAAAGCTGAATTTTTATAACGAACATTAGTGGATATTGAAAGATTTATATTAAGTTTACAATTTAAATGTACACTAGCAGTCAACTTATTTTTTTAAATAAACTAAACGTGTTTCTTATCGAAAGTAAGTGATATTTTAAAATCTCACAGCCTACGCTTACAAAAACGCTTGACTTTAGATGAGATTATTTCTTTTTGTCTTGAGAAAAGATAAATTCCTATTTTATCACAGTACTTAATAAGAAACGCAAATATACTTTCTTCACCCCCATTTCAATAAGGAGATTTGTTGAAATCTTCATTCATCGGGTTTAAGTTATCAGAATCCAACTATATATTGCCTTACAACGCATTTATACACTCTAAAACGTTGCGTAAAACACGCTAATAAGTATGCATAAATTATCTCATATAAAAGCATATAAAACAACATTGAAAAGCATAAATGCTCTGGAATACTGCAGACACGTGCTTCAGCGTTACAAGGAACGTCTTTTTTAATGCAAAAATGTGAGCTTATGGATGCACAGACAACTGACAAAAGGTTTTCAATGTTGTTTTGTATGCTTTTATTTTAGGGCCGTGGTGGCTCAATCGGTAAGGCATCGGACTCGTGTCCGGAGGGACCCGGGTTCGATCCCAGCCGATCAAAGATCCACCGTCTTGATTAATGGTGGCTGGGAGGCGTTAAAAATGTCGTGGTCACAAAGTCCTCCAAGTGAAACGATACCTCTGGGGGTGCTGGGCCTAGGGTTTGCTCGACCCTAGATTCTGGTTCAAAATTATGAACAGAGCACTCTTCAGGGCAATATCCCGGTTAAACCACTAAGCTGTGGTAGGTACGGGGGACCCTGGAGTTTGAAATGAAATGCTTTTATTTTTATGCACACAGGTATTTATATATTTTAAGTTACATATGATTGGAGGTAAATACCTTCGATTAACACTAACCGGAAGTCTTTATTATTTTTAAGCACACACTTTTTCTCAAGTAAAAGAGGGGTTCATTGCAATCACACAAACCCGTGTATGCCATCTCTTACCTTTTTTTGTTGCTTTTAACCAATATTTCCTTTACATACTTCACACAAAAGGAAAAGCATCTTTATACGTAGAGTTATTGTTTCGCTAAAAGAAACATTATTTTTATTTTCTATGAAATCAGATTAAATTCTAGGAAGCTGTTCTTAAATATATCTTTTCTAAAACGTCCTTCAAAATCCATTTTAAATTTTTCATGGAAAACTTGAAAAGTTTTCTTCTTTATACTTCGATTTGCGCATCTTCGTGTTAAACAAACACTTCCACTTGCTCAGAAGTGATTTCAAACAGGATTTAGAATACTTAAAACTATTTTTACTCTAGCAGACAATTTTCGCACTCTTCCAAGTTTCAGAGATTTATTAAACTTTTGCGTACTTTCTGCCAATAATCCGTTAAGTGGAAATAAAAGACAAAACTTTCTTCCTTATTCAAGATACTGAGTGGAAAACTTTAATTTCATGTTAGATTCTTATAGTCCGGACAAAAAATGAGCACTTATTTTTTCGCACCATTATTTTGGTCTAGAATAAAATTACTTAACAACAAAATTTGTCTTTTATTTCCTAGCAATTAGAATGCGTAAAAATTCTGAAAGAGTACAATTATTTTGTTATGAAATTAGGGAAATAAGTAATAAATTCACTAAGATTATTTTTCCGATATTGTATTATAATTTTGCGAAAATGCTAGTTGGAGAACATCGAAATTATTTTTGAATCAAAATCCTAATTTTCATTAAAAGAATCATACTGCAAAAAAAAGATAATTTAAAAAATTAAAAAATCCTTAGAAAGAAACGTACTTATTTCCCGTTATGTAACATTAGCTCTGAAAGATAAGTTCTGAATATCTTTTTTTTATAAGAAAACAATTTTTTTTTGTTTATTTTCTACTTTAAACCACTCTTTAGCTGAAAAAAAATTGCAGTTCGGTAACATTTGATTTCATTTTTTCTTTTTTGCAAAAAAAAAAAAAAAAATCCGAATGCAGACTCTTTCTATAGTGCTTTTTAAAGGCTAAAATAATTACATCAAAGCTCTCAAGCCGCAAAAAAGGGGGAGGGGGAAGCAGCGGAATTCGGGATTTAAAACCATAGCCGGCATAAACCTTAGGATTAGTATTTAATATTCACGTGACCATTTTCTACTTCATGTGTTACCGTACAATATTTCTCTTTAGAGTTGGTGTTTTATATTTGGACTTTATCTCTTGTAGTAATTGGAACATTACTTTACTCAAC
>JAXGGA010016406.1:0-26731 GCA_038373865.1 Uloborus plumipes | reverse complement strand
TCCTAAAAAGAAAAAAAAAAAATGTTGTTAGTGGCAATCGCTTAAAATTTTAGACGCTTTAGTAAAGTGAGATGAAGCGTCACGATGGCAACATGACACTATTCCGGGTATACATTTACACTGAAAAGAATGAAATAAAAATAAAATTTTATAAAAAAAAGTAAAACCGACCTCAAAAACGCAGCTGAAAATAGCTCTAAAAAGTAAAAAATAAATTTATTCTTTGAACACCATCGATACTACTTTTAAACATGAGTTTTGAAGTCGGTGCCGAAACAGTTAATAAAATCATTCGTGCCCATTTTTCAGTTACATGTTTCATAATAAAAACAGCCATAAATATTTCATAATCAATTCCAAGTGTTGTTTGAGAGGAAAAATCAATCAAATGGTACAATCAATGGGTACGAATGATTTTATTAACTGTTTCGGCACCGACTTCAAAACTCATGTTTAAAAGTAGTATCGATGGTGTTCAAAGAATAAATTTATTTTTTACTTTTTAGAGCTATTTTCAGCTGCGTTTTTGAGGTCGGTTTTACTTTTTTTTATAAAATTTTATTTTTTTTTTCAATTTACTTACAATCTAATCAGTTTCACATACATAGAGTGCTGTATACAAGACGCCTTTTGCTTTTGGACGAGATAGTACAAGACATACATGGTATCAGACAGAGTTTACAGTACTGAGGGAGAAGTTACAACCAGGGTGCGGGTGAGAATTGAACTCGACACCTCGGGATCACGAGAATGAAGCGCAAACATAATGCGCCGCCGAGGCAGGGCCTGATTACTGAACATGGCCTAGGGCCCCCTACTTACATGGCCTGGGGCCCCCAAACGGATAAAATTACTGTAGTCTGTGGCTTAATTTCTTTCAGCCAATGATTGAAATTGAAAAGTTTGAATACAAGGTGCCCCAAGAAAATATTTGGCCTAGTGCCTTCTGATATCTTCATCAGGCCCTGCGTCGAGGCCCTTGATGATTAGTTGACCTCCAAAAGGAATTTAACCACTAAAAATCAAAAAATTAACTGAAAGTTATATTATTTTTCTGTCAGACGAAAACAAAGCGTAGGATAGTCAGTATATGCTAGTGGTTCTCAACTTCCTTTCACCTGAGGCCCTCACCACGTGAATCTCGAAGGCCCGAGCACACATTGAATTCTTTCTAGATTAAATGAGAAAACACAGAAAACGAAAGAAAGTTACTATCCAAAAACTTGTTGTTATCATTATTCCATACTCAATTAATACGAAGTATCAACCTGTTTGTTCTGACTATTTGGCTGCTAATTTACAAGGATAATTTTTTATACAGGAAGAAGAAGAAGCCGATTTGTTGTTTTATAAGGTTCCAAAGGCCACATGGGTCAGTTTTGTGGATCTCATATGTCCGACGGTCTTTAAGATATTCTCCCCTGGAACAGAGCAGAACGCACATTTGCTTCACACAAAATCAAAGAGAAAATCAAAGTTTCTTCAGAAAGCATTTATTCAATTTCAGTAGTTAAAAAAAAACCCTTCAAGCTAAGGAAAATTCCAGAACTGGTTTTTATCCCCATGGTCATCCTGTACCAAAAAGGTTAAACAGAATTCAATGCTAACTCGTCGATCAAAAGCAACTTTTTCCATTGTTTTCCAGTTAAATAAGAATATTTTAGCAGAAATATTCGGCAAATTATTTTACGTTAACTAAAGTATGAATTGGGAGAAAAAATAATTTGTTGCTCACCTCCTGAAGTAAGTTATGGAAACGTCTTCTTTGAATTTAAAATGGAATATTAATGTGCCAACCTAACCTTTCCAATTTATCTCTCATAAAATTCACCTCGTTTGCTGTCAAGGACAAACACGAACGGTGTAAAAGTTGAATATGTCATCCTGGAAAGTTGCCCTTGTCCATCTGAATGTGACAACTCGAGAATGGGGTCAGATCACAGCAGCTGATGAGAGAAAAACGTTCCTTTTTTCTCTCTTTATGTAGAAAGTAACGCTATTCCAGATTCCCTTTGCTATTTGAATTTTGACATCTCGAATTCAAATTATGTTTTTCGCAATGACGAACTGCGACAGGTGTTTGTATGAGAGTGTGTGTAGTCCTTCGCCTGTATGTTTTGCATGATAGGGTACTTCACACTCCAGGGTCCCCCGTACCTCCACAACTTGTGGTTTAACCGGGATAGGGCCCTGAAGAGAGCTCTGTTTTTTTTTTCTTTTTTTTTTTTTTTTGAACCAGACCAAAGGCCGAGCAAACCCCTGGCCCAGCACCCCCAGAGGCGTCGTTTCACTAGAAGGACTTTGTGACCACGAACATTTTTAACGTCCACCAGCCGCCATTAATGAAGACGGTGGATCTTTGATCGGCTGGGATCAAACCCGGGACCCTTCGGTTTGCATGGTGGGGCAGCGGGACTATTGCAAACACCGACTCGCTGCGCCACCATGCCCTGCATGGGGAAGGAACAAGGGCCGGTGAGGCGGTCCGAAGAGATGGAGCGAGGGAAGCGAGACGTTGGCAGACTGCCAGTCTGAAAAATGAGCTACCCGGTAACTAGAATCCAAACAAACACGTGTAGCAATTTGTCATTCTTCAAAAAAAGTCATGTCAAGTGCATATTACGGTGCATTGAAGAAACTTTTTTTTTTCAATCAAATTTCCAGTAGTGCGGAAAAGTTCCTTTACGTTACTTAAAAATATGCAAAATTTTATTGATCTGTGTTAATATCTTCAGTTGCCCCCCTAGAGCCTCTTGTTATACAATTTCATAGTTTCTTCAATATTTTTTTTTAAAGGTAAGAAATTTGAACACTTTGATCCATTTGGGCGGAAAAGTTGCCTTATGTTGTTATTATACCCTGTGTAACCAGAGGAGGCGGCCGGAAGTAAAATTTCCCATGATGGTTGTCATAGTTACGGCGCTATGGACTTTTCTCCCACTTGGCTTTAGTAACAATGGTTAAATGCAAACGATTGAAATTGTTTTGCGCGCAAACTATTATTCAATCAACGTTAATATAATACTTTTTGAAGTTTTTATATAACGGATACTCATAATGGCAGGTTTTGCTAAAACAAACTGTTTAGCACTAGATTTGCTAGAAAACGTTTAGAAATAACTGAAATACACGGACATAAATAAAAGCGTAAGGCTAATTCGATAAACATAAAATAAATGAAATGCCTCAACAGCAGTGTATAAAAAAGAGTGAAACTGTTGTCTTTCGTGCGGTTTCCATGGAGACGATGCAAAATTTCTAAAATTGATACGCCTATTTTAAAGTAACCGAGTATAGTATGTGCGAAAAAAATTTTTTAATCCGAGTTCATATGTCCAGTTGCCTCTAGGGCCATTCGTTATACAATTTTATGGCTTATTCAAAAAAAAAATTTAAAAGTAAGAAATTGGAATCCTTAGTTCCAATGGTGCGGAAAAGTTGCTTTATGTTATTGTTAGTATGAGCACAAAATTTTGTTGATCTCCAAGAGAATAACGTCAGTTGCGTCTGGGGCCGTTCATTAAACAAAATTTGTCAATTTGCGTCATTTAATAGCAGAATCCAGTATTGGTCTATTTTGAAGGAAATATGTTTTAAAATAAAAAATCAATTACTTTTCCGTCAGGATGAAACAACCGGCCTTCTAGAGTCTATTTTGAAAGTTAATATGCTAAAAAGATTTGAAATGGTCAAAATGATCACACATATTTCAAAGTTACCCTAAATGATCAACTTCCCAGGTAGCACAAAAAACGTTTAAACGTTTTATAAACGTTATTAATCCGTTGTCACAACGTTAATAACCATTTTACAACCTTTAAAAACGAAGTGTGCTACTTAGGTTAGTAAGAAACGGAGAAGTTTTTCCAAAACACACTACTTCTTAAATTGTCAGTATCTCTCAATAAAATACCTTTCTCCTCTCAAAGCTCATGCATAGCAATCGACTTGTTTCAGTGTTTCACTGTAAAATAACGTATGTAAATAACTAAGTAAAGACGGGGGCTTTCCATACATTTCTTTTCCGTTTCGGTAATAAATTTCTTCTACTGTGCAATTATGATAATTTGTTGCATTTACTATTTTTTTTTACTTGTGGTTTAATCCAATATATTAATTACAGTTCCCTAACCCAAACATAACTTTTGACATCTGATATAACCACCCACGTTGTGTACACAATTAATTGGCAATAATCTCTGCAGAAGCCTACTCGGAGAAACTTAGTGTAACTATGATTGGGTGGGGCTTTATGTTTCAATACGTCAAAATTCATAGTCTATTTAAAAGAATCGCAGAAATAAAATACCGGATATACCATCATTTATGTAGCTACTATTTAACAAATACACGAAACCATGGTGAGAAAAAACAGTTGGAGACTAATTATACTCAGAAGCGGGGGAGGATTTCGGAATGTTTGGGTAAAGCAGCATTTTTTGCAGGCACGTCATACTGAAATGATATTTGAAATGGAATGTTATTTCAGCGAGATATTCAAGAGATCTTTTTTTTAGTAGAGATAAAAAAGGAAATAAGTGGAAAAAACGTGAAAAAATAGCGAAATGCTTCATAATATATCAGTTTCTTAATTCTATAAATCATAAAAGATAAATTGTCCTCACGGTAAAGCTCTCGTTATAGTATTAGAGGATTATTGAATTAAGTACTATTTTAGAGTACTTAGTTCAATAAATTTCTTGAATACGCCGAGGAAACGTATTTAGTACAAAATGTATCTTCGACACATTTTCTGCAAACACGGTACACTGTAAAAATGATGTGTTGTTTTTACAGTATAATGCAGCTAATTTTACAGTAATAAACTGTAAAATTCTAATTTTATAGCACTAAACTGTAACACTGCAAATTTTACAGTAATGCACTGTACAGTTGCTAATTTTACAGTTTATCACCGTGCATTTTAGTTTTAAACTGGAACCTCTGCTGCCAGTATTATACTGGGTCATTCCATAGTGACTACAACGTAACATTCAGAGCTGATTTTGTAACTGTTTTTACTTGTAACTCAAAGGATAAAAAATATTTTTTAGTTATGCTGGTGGATTTACAATGTACATGGTATCTATGTATCATTTCTGCTGGGAATTTAAAACAAAATTAGCGACAGTGAATATTTTTTCAACCAAAATAGCAGCGTGACTAACGTAACATTTTTGCAACCCTGAAAATGAATGCTCATGTTGTGAGGTAAAAATTTCTCAATGTTCAGCAAGTGTTAAAAATTGAATGATACATTTGTAAAATGTGTAAAGTTGGCTTTTAAAAACATAAAACAAATTTATTAAATCTTATTTTTTTTAGTCTTAAGTGTCACTTTTACTCAAGATGGAGTGTGACTAACGTAACCATCGAATAACAAGCAGTAAACACACTACAAACTATTTATTATGGCTAATCTCAGTGATAATTACAATACTTTTTCAATTTTGTTTAACTTATGTTGTATGATTTTTATTTATTTATTTAGTTTTTGATACCTTCTTCACTTCGGTATTTTTTTTTTCCTTTGGCTGAGGTTGACATTTCTATGGAATGACCCTACTGCTGTTTTTACAGTATAATACAGCTAAATTTTACGGCAATAAACTGCGAAATTGTTAACATTACAGTAAGAAACTGTAAAATTGTTAGTTTTACAGTTTGTTACTGTGCATTTTACAGTTTTAAATTGGAACCTCGGCTGCCAGTGTTACACTGTAAAAACAACAGTTCATTTTTTTCAATGTAGCTATTCTAATTAAAGTTACAAGCTACCATTGACGTTTTCAAGGCTCCAAAAGGAAATCAATCTCAGTCGATATTTAACCCTTCACTGCACGGTGTGCCAGATCTGGCACAAACCAAATAAGCCCTCATATATTCCAATGACTTTTTAAATGCAGTTAAACTGAGTTTTACGCCCTTCTGGAACATTGCTATAACAGTTTAGTGTGATGTTTATGCACTAGTTAGTTGCACTAGTCTAGGTATTACAGTTCTTGCTTTTGAAAAAAAGAGTGTCTGCATTTCCGTTAGAAGTGTGTTTAGTCATTATTTCCTTTGTTCTAAAAATGTTTTAATACACTCAGTGGCAAATTTGTTCGTACCACTTATGGCACAAAACACATTGTAGATTATTACACTTATCGGCATACAAAGCCATATGCTATGTGCTTTGTGCCATATGTAGAACAAACAATTAAAACATCATTTTTGGTGCAGATTTTTAAGATAAATTTTTTTCTTCATTTTTCCTGAACTCAGAGTTATTAAAAGGTAGCATATGACTTTTTTCATGAAAATATAAAAAATCGTGCAGTGAAGGGTTAATGCTTAGCTTTAAGCTCCATAACCAATGTGTGCAAAAGTCGCAAAGAACTAAACCTTTTATAATTCTACAGATAAAATCAACATACCTTAAAAATCTGTTCAGTAAATACTACAAAAACTATAATATTTAATACCCACTGTAACACTCTGTGGTATTCGGTGGTCGCTAAAAATATATTCAGAATTCTATAGAAAATATTTAAAAAACATCAAAATGTTCCGTATATACTCTCCAAAGAAGACCTAGACTTTTGGGAGCATGCATCAGCTCTAGAGAAGAAATTAATGTAATTTAGATCTTTTGGTCACTTTTGATACAAGAAATAGGCCCTCTATGTGAATTATATATGAAAAATCAGTTTGATGTAGACATTTTACAGAAATTCTAGAGACGAAACAAAATTACTCCAAATATCTTGTCTACACTGTGAACAAAGTCACCCAAGTAAATACAGTCTACGATGATAAGATATATTTACATGTTAAGTTACCTACTAGCATTTATATTTGTGCAAGTTATAAAGTCATTCTACACACCTTCTACAGTTTATTATAGAAGATAAAAAAAATTTCACAAATTTTACCGTTTTACTACACTGTTAAAAAATTATCTGAAATTTTACGGTAAAAGTTACTGGCATCCATGTTGCCAGTAACTTTCACCGTAAAATCCAATTTTACTGTAAAATTTTACGATAGAGAAAAGTAGAGTTGAAAATAGCAAGATGCGAGCAGCCAGGATCGAACCCAAGACGCAGTTATCGCACTTCGCTTCCATATCCACTGTACCGAATAGTCTACACATGGCGAACAGAAATTGAGTCTTACCTGCTTCGCTCAGTAAGTCACGTGGTTTATCAACTGGCACTGTAATCGTTTCTTTTTTATGGTTCAATTTACTGTAAATATTTTCGTTACTGTAAATGCAACATTTTACAGTAATATTTACCATAAAAGTTTCCTGAATTTTTAACAGTGTATGAGCAGAGAAAGACAAAAAATATAAAATCTTCGGCGCCAAGAAAACAGTTGAAGCTCCAGTCAAAATTACTTCTCAGAATTTACACTGTAACACGGCTTCTGAAAAATTCTTGTTCTGAAAGAATTAGTCTCCAAGGCATTTTTTATGTCTCCCGGGTGACCCTGGTGCCCGAAATTAGTTGGATATTGACTATCGCTGAACTACATAGAAATCTCGACAACTGGACATCTGCACAAATTCTACAAATGAGTCCACAGTGCTAATGCGAAATTTTTTCATCTGAGCTATTGGCAGTATAGTACTGATCTGATCAGTTGACCTTCGAAATTGACAATGTTTACCCCTTTTTAGCCTACTTTCCCGTTAAAAATAAAAGAAAGACGAAAAAAGTATTAAAAGTAGCTTAATGCATCGAAAAAATATCGCCAAGTCCAAAAAATATCGCCAAGTTAAAAAAATAAAGAGGTAAAATGAATATCGAAAAATTAAAAATTTGAAAGTAGGGTATTGAGATGGGGAATTTGTGTGTCGGTCGGTCGGTCGGTCGGTCGGTCTGTCTGTCCCCCCCCCCCTAATAACTTTTGAATGAACATTCCGATTTGGACAAACTTTTTTTTGTTGGAAAGATCTCGGCGAGTACAGCTCATTCCCATATTTGATTTTTTGATTTGAACAATTTTTGGTTCAACTTTGAGCCGTTCAAATAACCGGTCCCGCGATACTAACTTTTTAATGAACAGTCCGATTTGAACAAACTTTTTTTTGTTGGAAAGAACTTTTCAAGGATACTTCATTCCCGTATTTACATTTCCGATTTGAACAATTTTTCATTCAACATTGAACCGCTCAAGCAAGCTGTCACCCCTAATAACTTTTGAGTAAACAGTCCGAAAAAAAATGACTGACTGTGCAGACGATTTTTTGTTTATTTATTCATTTGTTTTATTGAATTTATTATTATTATTATTATTATTTTTGGCAGACGATTTTTTTTTGTAACAAAAATGTTTCATTCACTAGGGCATTTTATTCTTTATTTATATTTAACAACTGGCAACGGATTAAAAGTGAAATTCGAGACATTTTATCAACGGACGAGTTTTTTTTTTCTTTTTTTTTTCTTTTTTTTTTCTTTCTTTGATAAAATGTGTTTTGATGTACTTTGTACTTTTAATTTTTTTTGAAAACAATTGAGGAATTTTTCTACGGAAGAACTGTAACAGTTACATTCTTTAAAAGGTGCGACAAAACTTTATTTATTCATTTATTTACTTTTTATGTGTCTATTTCATCTGATGAGAGAGGTATATTTTGCTTTTAAAGGTATGTTTGACATAATTTTTAGTCTTAGATAATCAAGAGAATAATGATCAGATGCTAGAATGCCGATGTCGATGTACGGGAAAGTAGGCTCGTTTAGTTCTTGACAGAACTTCTTGTTTAGGAAGGGTAATCGGCGCTGACAGCTGAATAGGGAAATCTTCGATATTTCAATTTTCTTTTATGTAATAAAGTAAACATACGTGAACATCATCTGTGAAAAAAAAAATTGCAATAAGATAATTATTTTTTTTTATAAATAATTTTAAGTTCAAGCAACGGTGACGTAATAGAATGAAAAAAAAAACTCCTTAATGAAAACTCGAAAAATTGCATTTTTTTTTTTTTTTCTTTGAAAGCTGAAAATTTAGCCATTAGACGTCACTGGTTTCACTTCTCAAGGCGCGTTTTTCTTTGCGTGGGGTTTTTAAAAAAAATATTTAAAATCAATTATTATGTTTTAATAAATTAGGTAAAGCTGAATTTTTATGTTTTGTATGTCTTTTAACAATATTAGTCGTCAAAGTTAGAATATTTAATAGGTTCATACTTCCCTATTGAATTATGTTACTTTTGTAGCCGTTTTGAAAAAGTATTCCAGCTCAAATCCGCGGCATTTACTCTTTCCTATTACCCACAAAAGGTAAACATTAGAACCTAGAACTTAAATCTATTTCCAACTAAAGTCAGATCCAGCTGCTATTTGAAAGTCAGATTGTGCCCTTTCCAAATATATAAGTGCTTCGTTGACAATGTCAACTTGTAGTACTATGTCAAGTTGACATAGTACAATGTCAAGTACCGAGTACTATGTCAAGTTGACATAGTACACGGGGTGATCCTTCAGGCCGAGTGCCACTGATAAAACACGGTATAAATTCGAGAAAAGGCAAGGACAGTTGAGAGAAAGTACATCCATGCACGAGCTAGGATTTGAACCTGTAACCCCCTCCTTAGTGTCAGACCACTAGATAATCTGACTGGTAAAGTTACAATTAGTTTAGTAATAAAAACAGATCCAGCTGCTATTTCAAACTCAAATTCAGAGCACCTTCCAAAAATACAACAGAAGGCGTTGACAAAGTCAACTCAGAGTACTATATCTATAGTTGACACAGTACCCGGAGTGATCCTTCAGGCCGAGTGTCACAGATAAAACACCACATAAATTCGAGACAATAATCACGCAGGACACAACGACGACTGCTTTTGTCCGAATCATTCTAATGCTCTAATTCCACAGCCTGATCCCCGGAAGCCGAAAGTGCTCATCACGTTTCTCAGAAGAATTTCTGCCTGATGATAAGGCATCACTGTATACAGTAAGTCACACATTGTGTCGACTCACGCAAGGCGTTGCGTGAGTCGTGGAGGAGCCTCATGTCGGTAACCAGTTCACGAGGATTGAGCATTGTTGTTTTGGTATGAATATGGAGTGAAGATCTGCCAGTGTCACAGCCAGAATGTTTCCTTCTGAGAGGACAGTTGGTTTGACAAAATCCCAATATATGTGCAGATTATAATACTAGGATTTTACTGCATGGTCCGGTTCCTTGGACTTCGTTACGACCAGATGTGACATTAGTAAGAAAAACTTTGATGATACCACATTTTTAGAGGGGGGAGGGGCTACAGAGGTAGCAAATGAAAACAAAAGTATATCAATCCGCAAATAAACATCCCCAACCATTAGAAAAGCACAGCATTTCTGGTCGTTTCCTTTGTCAATTTGTACAGAAAGAAATCAATGTTACTAACTTCAATTTGTTTTTAAAAAAACCTTTGAAACATTATTTTCTAACAAATTAGGAACTTCTCATTCATTAGGGCAAGTTCATCCACAGTCTACCCTAGTGAGTTTTTGCTTTTTTATCTTATCAAACTTTTACATCAATGAATACCGGGGCACGCCCCCCCCCAGGGGGCGGAGCAAACGTTCAAATGATACTCCACGGTACTAGTACTAAATGCTTCTTAAAATAAGATCTAAAAAAATTTCAAACTGCTCCCTAAAATTTTCAATGGTGTAATTTACGCCGCTCCCTTCTCATTTTCACACATGTCTAAGTGACATTTTCAGTCATGATATTAATAACAGAAACATAAGTCTTGGGGTTAGGTTCTAAATAAATAAATAAAATTAGGTTCTAAGGTTTACTACACAGGTAGGCTCTAGTAACTTAGTACGCCAATCTTCGTCAGTATTGCTTAAATTTTACTTTCTCCAGCCCAGGGGGGCCCTCAGGGGGGGGGGTATGGCGCAAGTTGCGCCACAAAAGTTTTTGGGGGGGATTTTTTTAAACTGATTTATTTATTTATTTAATTTTTTTTCTTTTTTGAATTTAAATTATTTACTGATTTTTTAAATCAAAATTATTCATTAATTTATTTTTTTAATTTAAATTATCTTTTATTTCTTTATTATTATTTTTTATTTATTGTGGGTGTGTGTGTGTGCTTGGAATGTCTGGAAGAGAAAAAAAAAGCGATTCTGCGCATAATTAGTAGGGGAGAGTGGTAATGAATGGGTCACTTTTTGGTTTTGAATTTTTGTAATTTTTTCTAACACTTTGTTTTAACTCTAAATTGGTGTTTTAGTTACTTTACTTATCTGGCTATCTAAAAAAGTCATAAAAGTTGGATTAGCACCTGTCTATAATGAATTATAATAGAAAATAAAAATTTTGAAATTTGGCCCATTCAACCCCACCTATGGGGTTGAATGGGCCATCGAAGGTAATGAATGGGCCACTAAATGAATTCAATGAAAACATGTGGATTTAATCTTTTATTTACTGAATATGACAAAATAAATGTGGCACTTGACATGATGATACAAAATCATACTGATTTAAAATTATATATAAATCAAAACTGATGCAATTAAAACAAAACTGATGCATACCAATTGTAGCAGAAAAATGACTAAATAATGAGATTGTAAGAAATAAATAGCATGAAATATCTATAAAAAAATAACAGATAATACACACTATGATTTAACAAAATTTATATGTTTCAAAAATAATATTAAAAATCACTTTCAAAAACTTCATCTTCATTTTCAAACTTGTCAAAATTCAAAAAAAAATTTTTTAAATTTACTAGACGTCGGGAATAAGAAATATCTAACTTAAGTTAGAAAGAAAGAAAATGGAATTGTACTGTGAGGAATATAATATGAAGGAGAGAGGGGGACTCAAGCCACGCACTGCGACCAGAGGTCTATTGTACTATAGGAATATAATATAGATCTGCAAATTATATTTAGAAGTTACTACAAACCTATTTTGACGACCGACAGTAATGTTAATCTATCTATGACAGTCAATTGTGTTTCATATTAATGCGAAAATTCAAAGAAAAGGAAGAAAAACAATATTTAGGTGGACCATTCATTACCATGACATAGTGGCCCATTCAGCCCCACCTATACTTTTGGATTACATTTAGGTTTTTTGAGTTCATTGAATTTAAATAACATCAAAATACATCTTAAAATTAGTTTATAGATATGGAAAGACTAGCTTATACATACGTATGCAGTGAAATACTTGGTACATTTTAGCTAGGAAATATTTTACTAAAAAGGGAAAAACTTACTTTTCAATCAGATTCTTGACCATGCCACTCTAGTTTGAAAATGGCTCAGCGCAAACGAATGAAAATTGGATGAGTTTAATAGAACAAATAGCTACATCTATTGGTGGCATCAAAAAAAAATTCATTCAAATTCTTTTTCATATTTTGTTAGTGGTCCATTCATCACCATGGCCCATTCATTACCACTCTTCCCTACTTTTAAAAAATTAGTAATATATATAAAAAAGGTTGTAATTTAAAAAATAAATTAAAAATATTTTTTAAAAAATGAATATTAAAAAAATAATATAAAATATTAATATAATTAAAAAAGAAGGGTAAAAATAAAAAATAAAAAGCACAAGTGGTTGTGAAAATTTTGGGGGGGGGGGAGAGAATTTGCGCCATTGAGCTTGAGGGGAATGGGCACCCCTGCTCCAGCCAATAAACTGCAAAAGCTTAACTTACAAAAATCCGCTTAGTTCTAGCCACCCCCTTTCTCTCTCTCTTCCACTTCACTTTGCTTGCTGGGAATTGAATAATTTTTTCTTGATTAGTGCAAAAGGAAATGGAATCATGATGCAAAATTTTATCACTTTCCTTGAATTTCATTACACCGAATGATAGATTCTTTTTGACTTCGATGCATGTGTGTGCAATTTTCATTAGAAATTTATGATGTGCATTAAATTTGTTTAATTATGCTTCCTGGTCATATCTTTCAAGGAAATGAGGACAGTCTAAATTAGCCAGTGACATTTAAAAGGAAAAAATGCGTCTTTTTAATGTTCATTTTACAAAATTTTGTTTGCAAATAAATATATTATACACAGGAAGGATTGAACTAAGATAAAACTTGCATCAAAAAAATAATATATTTTCCCAAATTTATTCAATAGTTGATTAAAATCCAGGTAAATTCAACGCATAACAAAAGAATTAATTAACGAACTCCAATTTCCTGCAACCCATATCCAATCCTTCATGCTTTCGTGAGGGCTCTTTCCTTTAATTGAGGACTGAGGCACCCTCACAACCAGCACAAAGCATTATCTTTCAAATACAAAAAATTAGCTTTTGGAAGTTGATAATTTATATTGAAATATATTATGCTTCTGCAACAAGGAATTGAGCAAGTTAGTGTCCAGTAATATGTTCAATTTCATGCTTTATTTTTTTGAGCTAGAGTGACTACAAAAAATCCTTCACACATACGCAGATGGACATTTTTCAAACACGGATGATATAAATTTATTCGCAGCTCAGCCCAAAACGTGTAATAAAGTCAAAATTCGAAAATAATAAAGAACGAAATAATTTCCTTTGCTTTGAAAAAAAAGCGAAATTCATGCACAGGAAAGTCTGAATCAAGATAAAACTACATTGAAACAAAATAGATTTTCTTCAACTGAACTAATCCGATGATAAATGCTTTGTAATTAATCGAGAAATCCCAATTTCCTCAATAACCCACAATAAATTCTTCATGCTTTCGTGAGAACTCTTTCTTCACGTTGACGGACTTCTCTTCACACCTGTTGATACTTAATCAAAATAAAATCCGAAAAAATGCAACAAATCAAAGCAATGGCCAAGGATGAGCAGTCGGAGTTCCACGATTGCACTTCTGCTACGAAACGCCTCGCTTCGTTATCAATAAATCTCGGGATAAGGCGCGATTTTTGTAGAGCGATTGCGACACTCTTTCTGACTCATCTTCAGTCACCCCCTCCTCTCCCCCCTTTTCTAATTTTCTTGTTCCTTTTCCCCTTCAGGTATTACGCATCGCCTGCTCCGCCGCCTCGCACCTTCTCCACACCTGCGTGAGATTCAACTTCGGCGGGAGAATCCTTTCGGACAGTGAGGCTGGCTGTTTTTGGCACTTCATCGCGTATTTGGCGCTATTCTCAATTTCGTTTTTCATTTTTCTTGAGCCGTATTGTGATAGGAATGTAACGTACTGATTTAGTGGTGCCCATCAGGACCGTCATTTCGAATTTTTCCGGAGGGGGGGGGGGCAAAGGGTGTATATACAATGTAAATTTGCCAAAAAATGGCAAAAACCACGCCTACTTATATGTAATTTCATTCATTTTCCAAAGTAAGTGGGGGTCAATCCCCCCCCCCCTGAAACTCGAAATGACGGGCCTGGTGCCCATGGGTGCCCACAGCGCCACAGGGGAGGGGCAATCACTTCCCTTAGAAATTAGTAGTTCCTCACTGTACTATTGTTTCGACAAAAATATAAAAACATTTCTTCTTCAGCCAAATATTAAAAGGTTTTTAAAAATTAATTCAGAAAAAAATTAAAAAAATAAAACTATAAAAAGTCTACTGTAGTACTTTCAAATACTTAGTAAACAAAAAATATCTATATTTTAACTACAAGCCATGCCCCTAAATTCCCTCCGAAAATTTCGCATGTGGGCGCCTACGGTGTTCAGCCTCAACCCAGCTAGCCATTTTCTGCCAACAAAGGTGAATCATGTAGCCCTTTGTCAGTTTTAATGTTTGAGAAGACTTAATTTCTAATAGGAAGTGCAGTTGGAGTATTGTCAGCAGAGCGAGTTCTTGCACGTAAAGAGCGCGAATTTTGTCTAAATTGTTGAAATTCTCAAAAATTTGAGCAGATCAGGAGCTCAGCTCCAGTGAAAGATACCATGCAAATTAAACTCTGATTGCAGAAATAAAAGTCAACGATCTGGAGACTTTCAATACAACCACTAATCTCAAAATCTTCATTAATATATTGTTGTCCATTCCCTCTTGAACCAGAGTGCATGTGTATAAAAAAACATATGGATCAAAAACTTGACTTCTGCCCAGGGCCGCGCCGTGCCAATGTGCAAAGCCGTGCGGCGCACGGGGGCGCCAGAGCCTAAAAGGCGCCGAGCTCTACCGACCAAAAAAGCTCCGAACAAAACAAAAAAAATAAATAAAATAATTCAAAAGTTGAAAATAATTCATTCAAGTTGAAAATTTTATTGACTTTTCAAAAAGCGAACTCGGGAAACGAACGGCGATGAAATTACATTGCTCAATGAGACAAGCAATCTGTCTCGCTGCCCACCCATAAATGAAAAATTATTACCTTGTTTTGTCTAAACAAGCTATTCAAAAGCTTAATCTTTAACACTGGAAACACGGGATGTTAATGCATACATCAGCACTTTTCTTGCGAAAGAAGCGCCGTGTAAGCTACTTCAGCATATCTAAGTTTATAAGCAACAGAGTTCAAGCAAATCTTCTGCTCTTCAATGGGTTTCTTCTTTCCGTTGAATTAATACTACGTTAGATTTTCTCCAGTGCTAATTTAGTATTTTAACAATTGTTCGTGGGGATTCGACTGCTTTGTGTTATCGTACATAAAAAAAATACGGTAAGCATATTTGCATGTTATTTACTTGTGCGTAATATTTAAATGTTGTAGACAACAGTTTAGGTAAACTTTTCAGTTTCAAAAAGGAACAATTTGACCATAATCACGCGATTATCTCCTCTTTGCTTCAAACTCTAGTTTTTTTAATTAAAAAAAAAGATTAAAAAAAAAGACCTTTGGGCAATGCCATTCGTATTTCATACTAAATTTAATGCCTTTTTACGAATCCGGATTTTATTGGTTTTCCGGGAAAGATTTCAGTTTCTGATTTTGAGGGGACTATTTATACTTCAATTCAGAAGTATAATCAGTATCCTGTTGTCATATTTTGACAGACAAAAAAGTGTGATTAATTACTTATCAAATGCAAATTCGAGAGATATCTATAGCTACATAAACTTTGATGTTTAAAATATTTCTTTTTTCCCAAACACAATGGTGTTTTCAAGGAGCTATTGAATTCGAAATAACTTTGAGATATGAAGTAAAAATGTATATTGTATTCCAAAATTAAATATTTGTCATGATCTGATTTTTGGCTACACGAAACACAGGACGTTAAGCTTGATAGGAATTTAAGTGAATCTGAAAACTTTTTATGAGTAGTAGGGCTGCGACATCGATGTCGATGTTTTGGAAACATCGATGTTTTTGTTAAAACATCGATGTTTTCAACATCGATGCTTTGGTGTCGATGTTTTTGAAACATCGATGTTTTGGGTTCGATGTTTTTTCCGATGTCGAGGTTTTTTCATTTTGAATTAAAAATGTAACAAAATTTCTCACAGAGAAGTGACATCGATGGAAAAACATCATCTTCAAAATGAAAAATACCATTGACATTAAAAATAGACCCAACAACATTCAATTTCTGAAATATCATCACCAATGTCATAACCCTAATACATACGATCTGCACCCTGAATTAATGTCTGACAAAAAAAAAAGTGCAGGAGCCCTTTAGTTATCATTTATTGAATCTTATTTTCAAACGTAAATAGTCTGGATCCCCGTCAAACATGCAAAAATTCGTCTACATTTGAAAAGTGCTACAGCTGAGCTCCTGTGATCCACCATGCGAATTAAGCTCAGTTATGTATTAAATCCGCAATGTCTGGAAAATAGCATAGAAAAAGAAAGAAAAGTAAATCTGGTGCTGCCCGTGTGTCTGGAATTTCCCAAAACTATACCTCTTTTACCGAATAACAAATGCATTTAAAATAAACAGAAGGATTTTTTCTTGACATATCATAAACATCAACGGCGACAGGAAAAAATTCTCTGGTCTGTTTTGTTTGTTTTTTGCAGTTGACTTGCAAAATGCGGTTTGGTATGATATTTCACTCATAAGTAAATTCACATTTCTAGCTCCTAATAATAATTGTTCATTGTTTGAAAAAAAAAAATGTGTTTCATATAATCAAAATAATTCTTTCTCATCATTGAACTGACGTGACGGTAAGTGCTATGATACATTTTTTTCGAGGTAGATTAATTTTCACAGTGTTATTCAAATTTAAAAATACTGCCTTTTTCTATAACTAGTTTGTATTAATCTTTGCATGTTTTTTTTTTCTTTTTTTTTTTATACTACTCAAGGGTCAAATCAATACATGTTGCGAAATTATTCCTATTAATTTGTATCAAGGACTCAAAATTCAGAATTTTCAAAAATTCGTTGAGTACTTATTCTTTTGTATTACTTAAATTAATTATTTATAAAATTTATTACTGGCTTTACTTTGACATTTTTGAAATAATAGTTTTATTTAACACATTGACGCAATGCCAAAAGAATTCTCTGACCCTCTTGAAAACATTTGTTAGAGATTTTCATGTGTGTTACTCTGTAGTGTAGTATATTCAAAAATGTACACTATATATTTGTAAAAAGGTCGATGTTTTAAAACATCGATGTTTGAGAACATCGATGTTTTTTGGTCGATGTATCAATACCATCGATGTTGTAATTTCTAACATCGATGTTTTGTAAACATCGATGTTTTGCCTTCGATGTCGCACCCCTAATGAGTAGTATTTGACGAGTAGTAGTTTGGTTTTATAAGCAATAGTTAAAATTCAGAGTTATTCCTTTATGTTTCTAGTTAAATGTTTAACGATATTTTTAATCACTTAAATTGTTAAATGTTATTAATATTTTATTTTCAATGTCAAGATTTTCACATTTCAGCTTACAAATGTTTCTGTTTATGAATTTTTATTATATACTGATTGGGCACAATAGAATAGTCTCATCCTTTCCACTGGTGTTGGAGCACTTGACAGTAGGTTTCGTATAGTTCATGCCAAAAACGTCGTTTTGTTTTTACCCCCCCCCCCAATTTGTTGAGTTGTTTGCAGTAAGAAAGTCGTGTGTGAGTCTTCTCGCACGTGCAGATTTTTTTAAACTTACAATAATAATAATTAGTATTGACTTTTAGCCAGCTTCACACTTTTTAAATTTTGTAATTATTTATTTTCGGTAAAATGATGAAGTCTATTTGGGGCACGGTAATGAAGAAGTGTTATTTGAAATAGAATATTAGTTTGAAATGATTGAGAGTTGACTGCAATTCTTGAAAACCAGGCCCGTTGTTGCAGGGGGGGGGGGGCTTTGAGAAATCAATATATTAACAGCTGGCGTGGTTTTTGTTGTTTACCGATAAAATTTTCACCCTTTGACCCCGCACCCAGGACAACTTTAAAATAACGAGCCTGTCTATATGCTAATTTTAGCGCATTTTTTAACTCCAAAAAAAAAAATATATTTTTTTTTAATTTGGAACCTTTTTTATACTAAAAGAATACACAGATCTAGTTTCACACACCCATTGCATGTTTTCCTAAAAAAAAAAAATTAATAAATGCACATCGAAATAAGACTAAGAAAAAGATCATCAGGCAAAGCGATCTTGGAGATTACGGTAAAACTGTTTGTTGAACCATTTACTCGTTGATTGCGTTACATGAACAATTTGAATTTGGCACGAAATAAATTTTAGTCATGTACTTTTTTTAAATTTAACTATTGAAAAACCTATTATTTTAGTTTGAGCTTCTAAAATTTAATATTCTTTTTATTCTAACGTTTATAACGAAATAAATGTTTCGGGATGTTTAAAAAAAACCTACTGCTTAAAAAATAGAACAAAAATTGAGAATAATCATTTTGAAAAGAATGAAAATATAATGTTATGTGTGATGGAGTTTTTCGACATTTGGAAGTACTTTTTAGGTGGGGCGGAGGGGGCATTACAAACAAATTACAGCAGTAGGTGACACTAGAGCTTAGAACGCCACCAAGTATTCCTGAAATAAAGAGAAACATTTCAAGCAGTGATTTTCTTTCAGTAACCATTTTTCTTTAATCTAAAAAAGTATGTTTCAATAAATGTGTTTCAGTTCGATAAAACACAAGTTGTTCAAGCTTTTTTTTTTTCTTAAAAAAAAAAAAAGTTGTACGCAAAACTTATTTTTTCTAAATTATATTTGTCTATAAAACATCACTTCTGGTGTTAACTATCGAACGCTACTGCATAAGGCGCTCAGAAGACATTTGCACGAGGGCGCCGATCAGTCTTGGCGCGGCCCTGCTTCTGCCCTTAAATGCCTGAATTTAATTAAACCATTTTAAAAATATTCTCGGATGGTGTGGTCCCGGGTTCGAGTCCCGTCTTGGGCATGGGTGTGCTTTCTCTCTCCTGTCCTTGTCCTTTCTTTGTGTGAATGTGTTGTTGTGAAAGGTTGCCTACCCTATAAATGGGTACCTATGGCATGCGTGTACTGTGGAAGTCGGACTTCACACCAAATTACGGTACAGTTGGAAAAGTGAAGCAGCGCACCCCAAATTGCCAGCCTGGCTGGCATACGATAAAAAAAAAATTCTTTAGCTCTTATGTTTTATTAACATCATGAGGAAAATGTTCTACAAAGTCTTATTTTAATTCAAGAATGGTTAATGGGGGGTTTTAAGAAAATATTGGCAACGTTAAGCTTGACTAAAAATACAACTAAATACTTGACCAAATATCCAACCCTAAAACAATCATAAGTATAGCAAACACAACTTACTGTCAAGTGGGAAATTTTTATTCTTCACATGAACAAAAGTAAACATTCTCAAACACACCAACGTAAGCAAAACGTACACGCAAGCAACACAAATGGCAAATAATAATCTATTTTGATAATTTTCATCGGTACAAGTGCTGTTAGCTGCAATTTAAAAATTGACAGTGTAAATCTTGTATCAGTGTTATTGGCAAGGCAACAACAAAGCTTTAATTTTATTTTTAGAGTACGTTTAGATAGAAGCCGCTATATAGACTATCTATATAGGGGCCTTACGTTTAGAAGACCAAATTGGGCAGTTGTCAGACGGACAGATGTGATATTCAAGGGTTAAATTGAAACAGGGTATCAAAAAAAAAGAAATTAATTTTCTCCTAAACGAATCCGAATCTTGGAATCATCTAGTTTTCTCACGGACACTTCTCACAAAATCACGACCAGCATCTTCCGAATCCTTATTAGTGGAAGTAACCGAGCGAATCCTCAACATGTGGGCAACTGGAACAAATGGGGGAGGGTCCAAGTAGCGGTGCCGCTTTTGTTCCAAGGCGGGACCCGGGGCCAACCACCTGCGATTTACCTGGTGTCATGCTTGACCAACCACCCCCTACTGGATCCAGCTGGCAGGCGGCAACTGAAAGTGCCTGGCTTTTGGGGTTCCGTGCTGTGATTGAGGTTTGTTCCGCTGCGTCACCCTTTCATATTAAATTTATCATCGCCGTTGTCAACTTTTCCAGTGTAATCAAAAGTAAATAAAAAATGACAAAAACTTGACTTTGCATCTGACTTATGAAAATTTTCACTTTTTGAAGTTATGTTTCTATTTACAAGTTGGTACCGAGAGTGCACTGAGAAAAAACTATGTCCACAGTTTTGATTAGGGGGTCAATTACCCCTTGGCTTTGGGAAGTTAATGCATGTACGTGTAAGTGGGTGTGATTTTTGCGATTTTTCGGTATAATTTACATTGAGTAAGCAGTCCGTTGCCCCCCCCCCTCCCCCGGAAAGTTTCGAAATGTCGGGGTTGGAAAAACTACATATAAAAAGCCTTTCCACTTGCTATAGATTCAAAGTTAAAGGGCTTAAACATTTATCTGGAGCTAAAGCTCTGTGGTGCAATCGGGTAACGAACTTGGTTGTAAACTGAAAGGTTAGTGGTTTAAAGCCACTCCGAAAAGAGTGATGAGTTTTTTTTTTTTTTTTTAGAAAAAACAAAAGGCAGTCGACTGAAGCTAGACTTTTGTTGAACAATGTATGTTTTGTTGAATAACATAAGCTCATAATTATTTTCCCACCATTGGGGCTCAGTACCGTAACTAGGGTTGAAAGGAGTGGCTCTTGCCACGGGAGCAGCAGCCAAGGGGGCGAATTTTCAAAGATTTAAAAAAAAAAATTTTGGTTAAGTCCAAACAGACTAAAAAATGAAAATTTGATCGACACCCCAAGCAGCACAAACTGCGCTCCCACGATACAAGACAAACCATACAAAATGTGCAACTTTTTGTAGGGTCTTATGTATAGGGTCTTTTCTCCTCCAGGCCCCACCTCTTAGCATAGAGCCTTAAGTTCCATCATCTGGGGGTCCGCGGAGCGGGCCCCCGCATGACAGGGCGCAGGAGGCCGGTAGGCGTAAGTACTAGGGTCAATCCATGTGAGATCATACAGACCATGTTGCTCACTATTTTTGATTTTAAAAACTTTTTGCCTGTTAATTAACTGTTATATTGGGAGCATGAAACAATGGTTTAAAAAATTTTAAACCTTCAGAATTTTTTTTTGGCAAGCACTTTTCAGTAGCTGCGGAAGCGACTTTTCGTGAAAAGAGTACTTTGTGAAGATGCTTATAACTTTTTTATTTATAAATATATCAAAATGATTTAAAAACCACTTGATTGAGCAAAAAATGATCTAAATTTCTATACCAGTTATTTTTCTGATAATTAGTAACAAATTTGTGTAAAATTGGCTTAAAAATAAGATTTTTTGTGTGAAATTTTACATTTTTGGCATAAAAATATTAGTAGAAGGAATTAAGACTCACCCTTACTTATTTTTCCCTTGAATAGATATCTCATAGGACTATTCCCAGAAGTAGTGTGAAACATTTGAAGACAGTCTTTTTTTTTTATACAGGGTGTCCACTCCAATCGTGGACCAATAGCTAATTTCTAAACCGTTAGAGATACGCATATAGTTTATTTAGGAAAAAATCTCCAAATTATGAAAGGAATTTTGGGTCTATTCAATGTTTTTCAAAAAATCAAATTTTGAAAGAGTTACGAAATTTAAATTTTTATACAGCCCCCCAGTCCTATCAATCATATTTAGTAAAACATTCTTGACACTGTAACGTTTAAAACTAAAAAAAAATCACTCTTCTACCACAAAAATTGACCGAGTTATGACGTTTTGAAAAATCAAGATTTTGCATTATTTCATGACGTAATCGAGAGATCGCTTAAGGGACCGTATGCGAAATCCTTCAAAATCTTGATTTTTCAAAACGTCATAACTCTGTCAATTTTTATGGTAGAACAGTGATTTTTTTTTAGTTTTAAACGTTACAGTGTCAAGAATGTTTTACTAAATATGATTGATAGGACTGGGGGCTGTATAAAAATTTAAATTTCGTAACTCTTTCAAAATTTGATTTTTTGAAAAACATTGAATAGACCCAAAATTCCTTTCGTAATTTGGAGATTTTTTCCTAAATGAACTATATGCGTATCTCTAACGGTTTAGAAATTAGCTATTGGTCCACGATAGGAGTGGACACCCTGTATAATTTGTCAAACTTGGCATTTTGGAAAAAAAATGCTAACTTTGAGATTTAATATCTGAAAAGGGACTGAATGAAAATCTACAAAAATTTAACTGGATAACCTTCTTATAGTAGTAAATATGTAGCAAAATTGTTATGAGTGATATCGTTCTAGTTTTAGAGATATGGAGCCGCGAAGTTGACTGAAAAATTTCATTTATTTTGACGCCAAAAAATCATCACATAATGCAAAATTAATTATTCTCGTAATATTAGATGAGTTTTTTTTGTGGTATAAACTAACCCTTTTACCAAAACATATAATATTTTAATTTATTTTCCATTTACAGAAAGAAATAATTTAGATATTATGCTTTTATAAATGCATTTTTTTCTACGTGTTAGTCATAAAAACATGATTTTCCTAAAGCGGTCTTTATGCATCTAGTGAGCAAAGAACAATTATAGTTTTAATCTAACCTACAACTCTTCATTCATTTTTAAAAGTTTAAAAGCGTTAAAAACCCCCTACAGCACCAAAAAGTCGCTAAAAATCCGAATTTAAGCTCTAGATCCTGCCATTTTCCGTGAGACTGCGCCTGTGTAACAGCAGAAAATGGCGGACGTATTTTTGCGGAAAGGGTAGGATCTAGAGCAGTGTTTCCCAACCTTTTCAAGCTCATCACCCCTTTCAAGATGCTGACTGACACCTATCGCCCCCCCCCTCCTTCCTTTTTTCTTCCACGAAAAAACCATAATTTGGAGCAAGTGAACATCTATAATATTAAAAATATAAGTACCTAACTTTAATTTGAAGTAAAATGTACGCAATAAAGATACTATGACTAATCACTTTTAAACTAAAAATATTAATGAATAAATAAAATACCTTTATTTTTTTTCTTTCACGAAGCGAACTGATATAATCATTTGAAGGGAAACATTTAAACTAAGATCATTGACGTACTTATCAAAAAACAGAAGTACATTTTTCAAGAAATTATTTTCTTTTGTTCGCTGGAATCTGGGTAATTAAAATCATTGAAACAAAAAATTGGGGGGAAAATAAATTGAAAATCTGAAAATTCATAAAATTGGCAGTGAATGATAAAATATTCACTAAGGTTAATCCGAGGTGCAAAGAGGAAGAGCTTGAACTTCAATTTGTTTCTTTCTTAACGTGTAATTAATTGTCTGAACACTGAACAAGCGGTTTTGTACATATTTACAATTTCGTTTTTCGTTACCCTTTTTTACTGCTATTTTCTCTTCTAAATACCCATCGCCCCTTAAGAATTTACCGCTCCTTTAGATACTTATATTTTTAAAAAAAAGATGTTCACTTGCTCCAAATTATGGTTTTTTCGAGGAAGAAAAAAGAAAGGGGGGGGGGCGATAGGTGTCAGTCGACATCTTGAAGGGGGTGATGAGAATGAAAAGGTTGGGAAACACTGTTCTAGATCCTACAATTTTTCGCGAAAATACGTCCGCCATTTTCTGCTGTTACACAGGCGCAGTCTCACGGAAAATGGCAGGATCTAGAGCTTAAATTCGGATTTTTAGCGACTTTTTGGTGCTGTAGGGGTTTTCTAACGCTTTAAACTTTAAAAAATGAAGAGTTGTAGGTTAGATTAAAACTATAATTGTTCTTTGCTCACTAGATGCATAAAGACCGCTTTAGGAAAATCATGTTTTTATGACTAACACGTAGAAAAAAATGCATTTATAAAAGCATAATATCTAAATTACTTCTTTCTGTAAATGGAAAATAAATTAAAATATTATATGTTTAGGTAAAAGGGTTAGTTTATACCACAAAAAAACTCATCTAATATTACGAGAATAATTAATTTTGCATTATGTGATGATTTTTTGGCATCAAAATAAATGAAATTTTTCAGTCAACTTCGCGGCTCCATATCTCTAAAACTAGAACGATATCACTCATAACAATTTTGCTACATATTTACTACTATAAGAAGGTTATCCAGTTAAATTCTTGTAGATTTTCATTCAGTCCCTTTTCAGATATTAAATCTCAAAGTTAGCATTTTTTCTCCAAAATGCCAAGTTTGACAAATTATATAAAAAAAAAGAATGTCTTCAAATGTTTCACACTACTTCTGGGAATAGTCCTATGAGATGTCTATTCAAGGGAAAAATAAGTAAGGGTGAGTCTTAATTCCTTCTACTAATATTTTTATGCCAAAAAGGTAAAATTTCACACAAAAAAATTTATTTTTAAGCCAATTTTACACAAATTTGTTACTAATTATCAGAAAAATAACTGGTGTAGAAATTTAGATCATTTTTTAATCAATCAAGTGGTTTTTAAATCATTTTGATATATTTATAAATAAAAAAGTTATAAGCATCTTCACAAAGTACTCTTTTCACGAAAAGTCGCTTCCGCAGCTACTGAAAAGTGCTTGCCAAAAAAAATACTGAAGGTTTAAAATTTTTTAAACCATCGTTTCATGCTCCCAATATAACAGCTAATTAACAGGAGAAAAGTTTTTAAAATCAAAAATAGTGAGCAACTGTTAGTTTTCCTGTTTAGTTTTCCTCAATAGTTTTCCTGTATGATTTCGCATGGATTGACACACTACAGACGTGATGGTGCTTATTACGTCGGGGAAGGTCCCCAACCTTTCGGCTGGGAGTTTACCCCTTGATGTGTGAGCCTTGCGCATCGTGAGTTGTGGTATTTTACCTCATCTCGGTGATGCGCCTTGGTTCCCTTTATGTTATGTATAGGGTCTGGAGTTTGTATAATAAACTGATCTAAAATCGACCGGGCTTATCCACTTAAAAAAAATAGAAACAAATCTTTTCTCTCCTCTTACTTCCAGCCTTTTTTTTTTCGCGATATCACTTCAACTTATCAATTACATACTATACTTCTGAAATAATCTTCTATGATTTCAAAAAATCGGTGAGCTTTTCTTGAAAACATTTCGGATGCAGATTTTTGGAATACAATTTTATGATGGCAGAAAATAACTGCTCTGTTGGTAACAATTTTTCTGTGGCGAAAACTAGCGAGAGAATAATATGTATTTCTCAAAAAAGGGAGAGGGAGGTTTCTAAAAAACAACTATTGCAAATTTTGCGACTTTAAAAATTTGTACCAAGAGCCTACATTTAAAGAAGGTTCCAAAAATTAGTAACACAAGTACAGCGGCGAGCGATTTTGAACGAGTAACGTTTCCAAACGCTGTTTGTGCTTCGGTGGCTTAGTATAAAAAGTTAGAAGGGTCAAAAAAAATTATAATTCCTTTTTTAGTGAGTTTCGTATTTTGGAATTTTTTCTATTTCATATGTACTTTAATAAAGTGCTCTCACTTCTAAACTTATATATCACACTACTTTGTTCTTTATACTCATTACCGTTTTAGCATTATTGGGAGGGATTGAGCTCGATTTGTAATCACGCCAGTGCAATATGCTTTGCGTTCTTTCTATTGTCAAAAAAAAAAAAAAAAAAAATAGAGAGGGAGCTATTGCTTCCCTTGTATTACTGAACAAAGGAAACGCCAAGTGAATGAATTATACAAATACGTTTGTGCAATAAATGTAAAGCATAAATACAATGTTGTTGAGGGAAGATGAGTGGGCGAGTCACTTTTTTAAAACGGAAAAAATATGCGTGCCAAACAGTTCTTTTTTTTTTTTTTAAATCATTCTCAGTTCGAGCACCGTCGTTGTGGTGCCTGCCAATACCTTCCCTATTGTTGGCCCATGTTTGTATGCGCTGTATTTAAAGTTAGGAAAAAAAATCAAGAAAATACATCTGGTACTTTCTTAAAGCCAGGAAGGGAACAATTGCCTGTTCAAACTCCCCTCATAGACAATATTAGTATTAAGTAACGGCGGATCTCAGGAACATTTTAAATACATAGAATGAAAAGTATTTATTCATAAAAAATAATCGAGGCCAAAAATAGCGAACTTTTATTTTGCCTGTATGCAAGAAGTCGTATTTATTAAGCCAATTTCAGATTAATTATGCTTTATATATTTATATATACATGTATATATATATGATTTCCTAATTACAACAGAATCTGCTTTGATTTTTATTTAAAATGCACAATTTATGTTTATTTTATACATTCTTCTAGTGTTTTAAAACAAATTCCATTTAAAATAAAAGCTGCTGTATGGGAAAAAAACACACTATGTTCAATAATGAATTGCAAGAATTATTTGCTTTTGTGAATTTATGTGAAGCGATGGGGAAAGGTAAAAACGCCCCGAACTAAAATTGTTGGAAAGACAAACTTCTCAAATTGAACAAAAA
>JAXGGA010016405.1:0-26732 GCA_038373865.1 Uloborus plumipes | reverse complement strand
ATTATACTTCCTGAGCTTTGTTTTTTCAATTCGTGCATTATGGATACAGCGACAGAAGTAAAAATTTTACCACGGGCAAAGCCGTGGCGGGTAACTCTAGTAGCTTATAAAACTGAAACATACCTATAAATGCTAGATTGCTTAAAAATAGTTTTATATATTTATTAAAAAGTTGAAATATTTTTTTTAATTTTAACCACGATGTAAAAAATAAATATGTCTAAGGCCTTTTAATTTCAAATATTACTCATTTTATTTTAATTTTAATTGTTTATTATTATTATTATTATTATTTTATTTTTAACAATTAAACATTTTCTGCTAAAATAGCCTACAATAAACACCGATGGATTTGGAAACCATTCGCGATATCTTTCAAAATTTAATAACAAAATTGAAATTTAAAATTTACAGTCAGCGATCAACACTGTCAGCTTACGATATTGCTTATATTTTGTCAAAAAATAGCAATACAACATAAAAATACAAACCTTTACATAACTTAAAAGATGGTTTTGCTAATCAAGCTAACGTCTGCTATGTTGTAGTTAAAATATAATAATCAATTTCATTTGCTCAAAAAAGGAGGGATGGGAGAATTTATGGGCATTTACAAACAATGCAACCATTAATTGACTTCTAGAATTTTCTAGACTTTACAAGGAATTTCTAGCGGTTATGTACTGGGGCAATTCCACGAAAAGTGGTCCTAACGCACCAAAAAATCCCCCCCCCCCCCATAATACAAAAACAAACCTTATTTTTTGACAAAAAAATATCTACTCTTTTCGATTCCAGCATCAATTTTAAGATAAAATTTTTCTTTTCTCATGTTTTAGCCTTGTTTAATAACATTGAGACAAATTAAAAAAAATATGCATTATTAATGAAAAAATGTAAGAGAATTTTTTTCACCTAATAATCAATTTTTTTTGGAAAAACTATCAAATATCATGAACGCAGATCCTTTAGTATGATTATATCTCATATTTTTTGTAATAAAGTGTTTCATAAGTTTTTAACCCCTCAAAATATGCAGGTTACTTTTTTTTGGTCACACACGTAAGGCAAAAGATAGAAAAGTTTCCCCCCAAGGTCTAATTAGGGGACTAAAAGAAAACTATCTCATATCATAAATTAACTTGATACATAACACCTGTAACCTGACTTACATCTTCATCCATTCGGCAGAAACGTTTTAGGGTTATTTTCAAAATTTGCTTACATTTGCTGTCCGGAGGTTAAAAAGACGATTTTGAAGCATAACTTATATTTTAAATTCAATGCGAATAATTATTTTCTGCAAGAAATACCCCCAAAAAAATTCTATCACTCAACAAATTATTGAAATTTATTTATTTATTTTTATATAAGTCTTTAAAAATGAGAATCAAGGCAAAAACGCTTGTCCATTTCCAATTTTTGCAAGTTCAGCTATTTTTTTCCTATACTTAATGGTCAAAAAAAGTGAATGCGACATATTAATTTTATATCTTGACTATTAGTTTATGGTATTCATGATAAATATTGACAATAGTAATTTTATTTCAATAAGAAATGTATGAATATATTTTGTCTGGAAGTTCTTGTCAAGTCCGTTACCCTAAGATTATTTTAGCTAAAAAAGGTATTTATTGAAGTCAAAAGATGGTAACACGTATTCAGTTAACTTAACAAATTAGTGACGTAACTATTTTGTACCATTTTGTTTCCCTGAGTCGAGAAGTATTGCTGTGGCGTTTCGCACAAAATTTTTTCCAGGTGCGTATTTTTATTCTTTGTCAAGTCCGTTACCAAAGATTTTAGTATTTATTTTTACTTTTTCTAAACTTTTACCCCTAAATATTGTTCATTATACAACTCTAAGAAAATGCATATTGTAGTTCAATTTTTAAATTCGACAACCTAGCCATAATTTGACATTTTGGTTGAAATGTCAAGTCCGTTACTGGTCAAATCCGTTACCAAATGTCAAATTCGTAACCATAGAGTTTTTGGTCAATATTTCAAACATCACAAACATCGTTTTAAGCTTCAGGGCGCAAATAACTTCAAATGAAGTTGGTTCTAGGCTCTATGATATAGTTTAAAAGTGAGATTTCATATTGATTTTGTATGGTAATGGACGAGAATTTTCCTTTCAACTTACAGTTTTACAACAGCATTTGAATACTTAATTATTCATCAAAGTGTACAACCAGTTACTTTTTTACACACCTACAATATGTGACTAAACGTCTGTTAGTATTTCTAAAAGAAAATAGCAAGTTTAAAAAATTACTTAAAAATTTTGAAATGTAAGCATATGGTGAAAATGACCCTTTAACGAGGCTCTTTAAAAGCTGTCACACACGTAAGGCTTTTGAAAGGTTTACATTAAAAGTCAGGTTTTTTCCATTTGCTTCGTATTTGACAGTGACTTTTCGTCATAATAGGCAAAAAAAAACAAATTTTTTAAGAAATTTCCTGAGAAACTAATTATTTTGGTTTAAATCGAGACATTTTTTGTTAATATTTTTTGATTATATGTAAAATGTTTAAAATAAATTTTAAAATTATTACCTATATAGTTCGTATATAACAGAATTAATTTAATTTTCATTCTTCATTTTGTGGGTAAATCCTTGCAAAATTTAAGTATTTACTAGCTGCGTTGTCCGGTTGTTTGAGAAACTTTCCAAGGAACCGATTCTTTTAATTTAAACTTTTTTATTAATCTCCTGATTACATGTAACATGTTATTTTAATAAATTTTAAAATATCATATATATACATAATTCGTATACAAATGAGAATTAATTTCGTCTTCATTCTTTATTTTGTGAACACATCTTTGCAATTTAATTATTTACTAGCGGCGTTGTCCAACAAAATCAGATCTTTCGTTTAGGGCAAAAAATCAAATATTAAACAAGTGGTTCCGTCCGGAACTGAACGAGCCTACTTTCCCGTTTGCCAATTTCAAATTTCAAATTTGGTAAAATATTCATCCGAAAAATAATGGGCACGTGGGGGGGGGGGGGCAATTCGAAAAGTCAAACATGAGAATGAATTGTCCTCGCCGATATCTTTCTAACCAAAAAAGTTTGTTCAAATCGGACTGTTTAACTCAAAAGTAATTAGCGGGGGACCAGTTGTTTGAGCGGTTCAAAGTTGAACAAAAAAGTGCTCAAAAAAATATTAAATGTGATTAAATTTATCCTCGCAGAGATTATTAGAACAAAAAAAAAAAAAAAAAAAAAAGCTCAAATCGGACTGTTTACTCAAAAGATGTTAACGGGGGACACGTTGTTTGAACGGTTAAAAGTTGAACGAAAAATTGTTCAAATCTTCAAGTCAAATATGAGAATGAGGTCTCCTCGCCGAGATATTTCGAGCAAAAAAAAGTTTGTTCAAATCGGACTGCTCACTCAAAAAATATTAGAAGGGGCGGGGGGGGGAAGGGGGAGTGGTAGAGGCAGACAGACACATATATAATGCTGATAGCTATAATTATCAGTTGTGGAAGTTGAATTGACTTCAAAATGAAGAAATGCTGCACGCGGTCACACACGTAAGGCTCTAGTGTCACACACGTAAGGCAAATTAAAAATTTTTTACTGCTACTCTACGAAGTTTAGAAAAAAAAAATATGTGGAATACTTACTTAGTATACTTAGACACATGCACAAAAATCACCGTTCATTTATCTTTTAAAACTTCACAGGAAATTACAAAATAATATGAGATATAGCTTATTTTCAGATTTTTCGAGTCACACACGTAAGGCTGTATTTAAAATTTTATAAAAAAATTCAAAATTGTCTTATGAAAAAAATAACGCCGCATTACAACTTTTACATATCTTCTGTTACTCCAATAGCAACCACTAAGAAATATATAAAAAATATCGTCCTGGTTTTTATTGTTATTTGCAAAGAAATGGCGTCAAAAAGTCACACACGTAAGGCTGGAATGGCCCACTGTAATACTTACTGATTGAACCATGAAAGCGAAAGAACACAATTTTCTAACTAATTTTCCAAACCGTCTTTCAAGGTACTGAAAAGAGAACAAAATGAGTATGTTAAAAAAAAAAAAAAGTCAAATGGCTTAAAAAGTTTTTATAATGGCAAGTAAATTCTTCCTGATGGTATCTTGCAGTTTTTGTAACATTAACCTTTGCTTTTTCGCTTATATATTTACTGATAAGCCTTTGGGCCATTCCATGAAAAGTGAAACCAATTGGTCAAAAATTCATATTGAAGTTATGTTGCTATGTTATACATCATTTTAAAGCTTAAGATGTATATTTTAAGAATCCTGCATTGGTTTTTTGGTGAGAGTTAGAATAATACTTGTTTTCTTAGTTGGAAGTACGATATTCACGAACTTGTAAAAATCAGAAAAAAGAACACATTTTCAAATGCATATTTCTCATCGAAAAATAAAAACAAAAATAACTACCTGTAGCACAATTTTAACTACTAAGACGGTACTATAATAATATGCATTCATTAATTTCTTTTGAATTGATCTAAATGGTGTAATTGAAGTTTGAAAAAAAGAAGTTTGATGTTACGTCTGTAACATTAAAGAAGCAAAAGTTGTCATTACGTCCTAAAAAATCAAAATTAAAAAAAACCCTTAATGGTCCTTTTTGCAAATTCTTAGAGTAATTGCCCACCATAGTTAAAAATATTGCAACTGATTTAGTTTTTAAATTAATGCTGTTACAGACGTAACATTTCGGACATAACAAATGGCTCTATGTTACGTCCGTAGCAAAAGTAAATTTCCAATTAAATAGGTAAAAAGCACAGGATGAGCAATACATGTATATGGGCAATTCTCTGTAAACTCGTCATTTTTCACACGAAATCTGTCCGGGCACTGTTTTTTGAAATGTTCGTATAATTATAATACTATTGCGCAGAAAATGAATCTATTACTTTGGTTTGAAAGAGGCCAATTGAAGTTTGTGTTTTTCTGATAAATCATGATAGGGGGTAAGTCCCCCGCCTAGTATAACTAGGCAGTCGACTGTGCCAGGTGATTGTGTTTTTGCTCTTTGTTGCGTAATATCTGCAAAACTATTGGAAGTTAATAAGTTACGAGACTATCTATAAATTTAGGCACAAATCGTAGACATAATAACTAATATGTTTCATAATTAAACTAATGGACATTAATAAAATCACTTCCCAGAGAACTGTTTTCGCAACGACCCTGATGCATACTTTATTCACAAATGTGGCTCTCAAACTAAGCAAAGTAGCCTTTCAACACCGTTCTGGGCGATTTCGGCAAATTCACACTAATTACTTTAAACTTCACGCCAAAAACAATTTGCAAAAGTTATAGATTTTTCGTATTGCAGCTTTTAAGTTGTTGCAGGGGACTGTTTGAAAAAACTCCGTTCAGAATTTACATGACAATTTTAAGTTTTAGAAATACGTAATTATACCTTATTTCATAAGAAAAATATAGCTTCATTATTCTATTTTTAGATATTAATTGCCAAATTTATGTAGTGTTAATAGGTTTTTTGAAATACTATCTTTTTCATTTAGATTATGAGATTGGGACAGCCAGGGGACTGTGTTTTTGTCACTTAGATAATTTCTAGAAAAAAAAAATAAATTGTTATCACTCCAAATACAATTGGGCCACAAAGTATAAATGCTTTACTTGTATTAAGCGCGATAATTACTTTATTACACTTTATTATTTTTAAAATACTCAGTCCGGACAGCTAATTACCAGTTTACAGAGAATCGCCCTTATAGCATAATATGGTACGAGTACTAAAGTTTCTGGTATTCTGATTTTGAAATTTTTAATTATGTCGGCATGTAATTGAAATTTATTTGTCTTAATTGTCTTAAGATGCATTAATTTATTGTTACATATTGACATATCGGCATATGCTCTCAACTACCCCAGACTTACCCAACTTTTCTAAAACTGTTACAGTATAAATTAAAATATTCAAATAATGTGTTAATTAATGCTACTGTATTGTTTTAGCACAAAAGTCTTTGTTTATTCCTGCTTTAAAATACTGTTTTCTACTTTCAAATTAGAGATGTTACGTCTGTAACACCACTTTGTTTCGTCCGTAACAAGTTTATGAATTTTTTTCACAAATTCGGCAGTCAAAAACCACACAATCTTTATGGTTTCAGAAAGCTTGAAGTCTCTAGAACACGTATTAAAAAAAAAAAGTTTAAAATTTCCGTATAATTCAGAGGAATATTGTAAGTTGTATGACATAGTCGAGTTTTTGCTGTTTTGTGAATTACGTCTGTAACAGGCAGTTTTTAATTTCTGTATTATTTTGTAATTAAGCAATCTGCACGCAAATTTAATGTAGCATAAACATCATCAAGTTACACTACAGGAAAAAAAATTGAAGACTTTCATCAGCCCAAACCAGAATTATTTGTGTTCAAAGTCTGCGATTGTTACGTCTGTAACGATGGAATTGCCCCTTTGTTCAAAATGTTGAGTTTACTGTTGCAGGTTAGTGTTTTTGCTTCTTTCTTGTTCATGACTTCACGGGTAGGTTGCATGTTCTATGTAGCATGCAGGTAGGTCCCCTATCTGCTTGAAAAATGCAGTTTTGTGATGTAGGAACTAGTCTTCCTCCTGAAGACGTAGCAGTTCTTGCTTTACGTGCATTTACAGGTCTTTTTAATTGTTTTGGGTCTCCTCATTTTGAAGTTTTTATAAACTAAGTTTTTCATGTATCTATATCTATTCGTGCAAAAATTTATGCATAAAAATATCCATAGTGGTTGATAAGATGTGTAAGGGTGAGAAAAATATTTAGAAAAAAAAACATTAAATATTCGATAAACGTTAATTATTCAAAAAACGTGCAAAGTGAATGAAAGACATTGAGCTACTTTATGACCAGAGAGCAAGAAGAGTGGTGATATCATTAAATTTGCAGGTTTCCAAAGAAGTCGATTCAGTAAAAAGTCAGCAAAAAATTTAAATTGTCATAATAATAAAATATTAAAATCTGTAATTTCACACTGGTATAAATATACAGTAAAAAATATCTTTAACTTGTGTAAAATAGGGATTTTGCAAACTGTGTCTGAAAAAAATATAAGTGTGGACTTGCCATTGTACGTGTACTACGAGCAGTAGCGTAGCTATGGGGCCCAGCGCCCGTGGCGAACTTGAAAAATTGCGCCCACCCCCCTAGGATCGCTCTGATGGGAATTCTTTGTGGCCTCCCAAAATTTCCATTGTCGAAATATTTGTATTTATGTATTCGAAAAATTTGTAGATAACCATTGCAACATTTGTTCCTTTTTTCTTTCTTTCATCATTTTTTACGATGCTTAGTATTCCCTCTCACTTTATGTGTGCATGATATGTCTGCTTGTTCGTATTATTGGGTAAAATTCTAGTTTTATCTGTTACGTTTTTTGTTCAATTTGGGAATTTTCGTCTTTTCTACAGTTTTAGTTCGGGGCGTTCCTACCTTCCCCCATCATTTCACATAAATTCAAAAACAAATAATTCTTGCAATTCGTTATTGAGTACATTGTGTTTTTTTTTTTTTTTTTCACAACAGCTTTTATTTTAAATAGAATTTGCTCTAAAACACTCCAGAAGCGTTTTCTTGATTTTTTTTTTTTTTAAATACAGCGTTTTCAAACATGGGCCAATAATAGGGAAGGTATTAGCAGGTACCACAAATTGAGAATGATTTAAAAAAAAAAAATATTGGCGATTTTATTTGTGTACCGTTTTAAAAAAGTGGCTCTCCCCCCTGAAGTAGCGTAGAGTACACTCATCTTCCCTCAACATTCACTTGGCGTTTCCTAGTTCAGTAATACATGAGAAACAATAGTTTTTTTTTCACAATAGAAAAAGCTTAAAACATATTGCACTGGGGTGCAATATGTTTTGAGCAAATCGAGCTCAATCAATCTCAATTATACTAAAACGGTAGACTATAAAGAAGAAGATAATGCTAGTTTAGAAGTGAGAACACTTCCTTAAAGTACATATAAAATTGGAAATTTTCCAAAATACGAAATCAAAACTTACTAAAAAGATTTATTTATCAATTTATTTTTTTAACATAGCATCTAACGTTCTATACTGAGCCATTGAAGTAAACAGTACTTGAAAACGTTACTCGTTCAAAATCGCGCGCCGCCGTACTTGCGTTACTCATTTTTGGAATCTTCATTTAATGTAGGCTCTTGATAAATTTCTAAAATCGGAAAATTTGCAATAGTCAATGTTTAGAAACCTTCTCCTCCCGTTTTTAAGAAATACATATTATTATCTCGCTAGTTTTGGCTACAGAAATATTGTTACTAACAGAGGAGTTATTTTCTGTCATCATAAAATCACATTCCAAAAATCTGTATCCAAAATGTTTTCAGTAAAAGCTTGCCCACTTTTAAATCGCAGAACGTTATTTCCGAAGTATAGTATGTAATTGATAAGTTGAAGTGATATCGTGAAAACAAAGAAAAAAAAACAAAAAAAAAAAAAAAAAAAACGACTGGAAAGAACAGGAGAGAAAAGGTTTGTTTCGAATTATTTTAAGTGGATAAGACTAGCAGATTTAAGATCAGCGTATTGTACGAACTCCAGACCCCAGTGCCCGCCACTAACAAAATCACTTGATTATAAAATCAGCCGTTTTAAAAAATCAAATCTGGAAGAACAGAATCATTACTGTATCAAAACATGTGAAAACCATCCTTTAATAAAATCATTAGCGCCACACGCACATTTTATAAAATAAAGTTTTTGTAGAGTATATGCTAGAAAAAAGGAGGGGGGGGGGACGCTTGTCTGAATAAAATCAAAATTTTCTTTCTCTTCAACATTACAGAGGTTGACTGTTTATATCATTCAGTTTGAGAAAAATCGTTCGCCAGAAAAACATGCCTAAACGTCAAGATTTAAGAATGATCTTTATTTTCAAATTCTGTTTCTCAAACAAGTCAATATTTTAAAACCCTTGTATAATTTTTAAAAAATGTACTTTTTGCTTTTAAGTTAAATTCGAACTGTGTTTTAATTAACTGAATGTAAAATATGGGCAACAGATATTAATTTATTTTTTATTTTGCGAAAACTTTAAAGCATTTTTCCTTTTATCATTTTATATATGCCGGTTTATAAAATCTGCCGCTTAATGAAGTCAAATATCCTAGGAACATATGTGATTTTAATAAGCGGCGGGCACTGTATTAAATTATATCCTGCCAGATAGATTTAAGCTAACATCAGTGTATCCAACCGACATCTACCAAAGCAAAGTTGCTCATTTTGTATGGTTTGTCTTGTAGCGTTGGGGCGCAAGTTGCGATGCTCGGGGTGTATATTCAATTTTCATTTCTTAGTCTGTTTGGACTTGACGAAAAAAATTTTTTTTTCCTTTTTAATTGGTTCAAAATGCCGCCCCCCTGGCTGCTGCACCCGTGGCAAGAGCCACTCCTGCCAACCCCTAGCTACGCCACTGACTACGAGAAATACATTTGTGTACTAATCTTAATACTAAACAGTAAATAGTCGTCACTATGAAAGAATTAAAACTGATGAGATAACAGCTCATTTATATGTAAAAAAATCTACTCCCTTGATCTAACCTGCAAATAAAAGAAAAAAAAAAGTTACATACCAACATTCAAAGTTTGTTGAACTTCCAAAAACAGCTGGAATTGAACACCTATATCTATAAGAATACATATCTATAAGTACAGTCCATTACAAAGAAGTTTTAAACACTCCTGTGTATTGTGTTCCTCTAAAAGGAATTAAGCTATGACCTTGACAATGTTTTACCCTTTTTCCATTCAACCGAAAGGGTAAATGCTGTGAATTTGAGTTGAAATCCTTCTACAGAGCGACTACGAAAGTAACACAACTCAATTCAGAGTCAATTGAAGTGGCAAGTGGATAAAGGTGATATGTGACACTTGAATTTCGCCGATTTACACAAATTCAAATTAGTGTGTGTTCAATTGTGTTAACTCACTGACACAATTAAAGGGGCAAGTCAATAAAGGTGATATGTAACAATTTTTTAAATTTCTAGAAAAAAATTATTACCTTATTTCCTTCATCCATGGTAAAAAGTAAGTTTTTCCAAAATTGTCACATACCTCCTTTATCCACTTTTCCCTTCAATTACAATTTCTTATTTTGCGAAAAACATTGGAGAAACATTGTCTATGTTGGATGTCAACTTAGTAGAAAAGAATTTTCCTGCGTTTTCGAACGCATGGTTGCCGGCAGAAATTAAATAGACTATACTAGACAGCAATTTAACTTGACACTCAACGTCACTACGGAAGAAGCCAATACGAGCTCACAAGCGGTTAGCGATCTCCCCTAATTCGCCAAGTAGGCTGTGACATTTTATCTAGCTCGTTTTTCATAGGCTAACGTCTCTCTGACGTCACGATGTTTTTGTCAAGAAATGTTGGAGTGTAGTATAGCGGCTCATTATTATCGATGAGCATCTCAGATTTTTCTTTTGCGACTGCGTATTAAAAACGAAGCATTTATTAAATCCATCGAAACGAAATACTTACTTCATACGCAGTAGGTGCTTGGATGCGGAAAAACACTGGTAGGAAAAGAACTGATGCCAGAAAAGTACCAACCACTGTACCGATAATAATGAAACTGAAAGCAGTTCCGAACCGATAAATCTCCGCTGGTAAACCAAGTACCGTGGTTCCTGATAGATAGGAAGCCAGCAGAGAAAATGCAACAGGTAGGGATGCCATGTTCTTGCCTGCCAACAGATACTCATCAATGGTTTTCTGCCTTTGTCCTGCGAAGCGGAAATAAATGCCGATACCTGCTGAAACGAGAAGCATGAGTAGAATGACAAATGAGTCCACTGCTCCCAGGACAACTTTGTGCTGTTCCATAATTTCCTGATAAAATAAATAAATAAATAAAATTGAACTAAGATTAAATTAAAAACCTGGACACGTGCCTAGTTCCCACAATCGATAAGGGCCCACAGTTCCAGATATAGACATAATATCTCAACATAAAGAAATAGCATACTGGATAAATTCATTTTAACTGTCATTTAATGTGATTGCAAAAAAATCTATAGAAATCTAGAACCTCACTTATGCACATTTACTTTTCTATTTTCACCAAATCGTTACTCTGTTAAGGTCATAGGGACCCCATGATCATAATGTGCTTAAAGACGAGTTTGAATGGAGCGGTTTACTGTCACCGTCAGGAACAGTTAAGAAGCGAATTTCACGATGTGATTCTTCCGATTTAGGAACTAAAACAGTTACTATGACTTATGTCTTTATCACTTTAGCCTCACTTCTCAGCTGAAGGAATCAATTCGTGGATTTTTCTAGAACTGCTGCAGAGATTTCTTTGACGGTAGACCAGCCGTAGTAGACTGCTCCTTTTAAACAGTCGATAGAAGTGACTCCTCCATCTAGGAGTGATGTTAAAGACACAAAGACATGAGCCCTAGTGAGTGTGTAGTGAGTGTGACTTAATCCCTAAGACGAAAAAAATCACATCTTGAAATTCACTTTAGAACAGTTCCAGATATTCCTGAAGGCAGTGGATCGAACCATGAGAGCCACCGACAGATCAGGCGCTTCTACATATCGCCGTTCCGGAAGAACAATGACGTAACTGAAAACATTTGTCAAATGCAAATACGTCACTGTTCTTCCGGAACAGCGATATGTCCTTTGACTTCCGCATCGTTGTAAACGGTTTATATGCAATGATAGTGACTATATTGAGGGCCTGTTAACCTTGGTGGCACGTTTTATAATAGTAGGTGTAAAAAAATAGTTGCAATTCCAACCTTAGTAATCTTATTCTTTTCTCTGTTTTGAATAGCTCATTTCTGAATTTTTCAACTTGATAGTTATCATGTGACTTATTTTATAATAATAAAAATTTTCTCATTATGAGAGAAAAGCTCAAAACGTTCATTACGATATATCCCCCCCCCCCACATACTATATCTTTCATCCTCATGTAGCTTAATATAAAACGGAAAACTTTGAAAAAATGCACTATTCATCAAATTTCATTTCAAGCCAAACAAAAGAGTAGAAACTTAAATTCTTTATATAATGGTACCCCAATAGTTGTCTTTTTGTGTAAAAATACAGAGCAGTTTATTTTTCTTTGCCAACTGATTATTGAAAAGTAAGAAAATTAATTACAAATCAAAATAGAAGTGAAAAGTAACGCAATACTTGAGCGTTACATAAATATGAGAAAAATTCAAACGAAAAATTTAAAACCCAGATACTGAATGCAGCAAACCACATACATCTGTTCAACGTTCGAGTTTTGCTAGTTTTATTATATGGAAATAAACTGTTTATTTCAGCGAGAAAATTTTTTTATTCTTTTAATAAAACATGAAGATAGTTTTTTAAGTTTTACTAAAAGTAAAATTCACAAACGTACCGTTCAGGATGAGTGCGAGTGCATAAACTATTTATAATATCATATCAAGCTATTTAATGTATCGTATCACATAATGTTGTTGCATAATTTGGTTGTGTCAGGAGATCTACGTAATTGTTGGATCTGTTTAAACCTAGATGTACTTTTGATTCATTCTATCTGCTACTGTATCCTTTTCTAATTTTTGTGACAGAGGGAGTCGTTGCTGCTTGGTCGAAATTCAAGACTGAGTTTGGGGAAAAAAAAAGCTAGAGCAATTTTAGAAACAAACTCACATACTAAACAATCCAAATGAGAGTGGGGTAGTAATAATTTACGAATAAAAGGCACAAATCAACAAAGTGAAGCATCCAAAATTCTAATTCATATTTCGTTCAATGCATTGCATCAGTATTTTGAAAATATTGCTATTTAAAAATACTTGCTCACCTTTAAATTCAATCTTGCAAATCGTTCTCTGCAATTAAAAATTGCGGAGCACACAATTCTAGATGTTCGATGACGAAACTCAAGCGTTTAACTTTTTGCTAAAGTCTGGAGGCATTTCTTCACTAGTTATTCTGTCTTTTGCTTCATTTAAGCGTAACAACGTATGAAATGACTAACGCAAAATAGCCACTATAAATGCGGAAGAAGTTATCAAATTATAATCTCGTGGCAAAACTGAGAAGAATATTTCTTTCAACTCAACGGTAGCACAAGAAGTGAAAAAGAGGGAAAATAACTAGTTACTTAGTATTAATGTCAAGATGGATATGTTTCTAATTGAGATGTATGACTTAGGCTTGGTTACGCGAAAGAAATTAGATTATTTCTCCCTTTTTTACGTACCCTCGATTCTAGTTCCTAATACATTTTATTTATCATCAAAAACCTTGGACTGTAACATTTTCCAAAAAAACTTCGGAATTAACGTCCGGTACTCCATCACGCATGATAGTTTTGCTAACACTGTTTTAGATAACACAGTGACTGCTCTTGTTTCGTTGGAAAAATTGAGTCGATTAGATTAAAAACCAGTTCATTTTTTATGAAAAATAATTTTATTTAAAAAATATAAGTTTAAAAGCTCCTTTACCTATGGATTAAAGGAAATAGATCAAAACTACTAGATCTCGAGAAAAACCCCTTTAGATCCATAGTTTCGTCCTTTGGAACTATAGATTTTGAGAAATGGATTTAACTGGTTTTTATAGACTCAATTGTTCTGCATAGCGACTGTTGTTCTTTTTTTATAGCAAAAAAGGATTTTTTTCAATGTATTCCAAATGAAAATTGTCTCTGAAAGGACGACCAAAACGCTAAATTGATCTAAAGTCAGTCCTTTCAGATTTACCTTTTGAAATAAGCGTTTCTATTTTTGATCATCTATCTGTTCAGCTTATTATTTCGTAAAAGTAAAAAGGAATTAAAAAAACATGAAGTCGACTTAATTCATCGTAAAAATATCGCGATGTCTAAACTCAATGATGAAAATATCAAAAATGAATAAAATAACACACCCCCTTCATCGGTTAGGATTAAGAATTCAAACTGCTTTCTATAAAAAGTTAGAATTTAAATTACATGCTTTAGAAAGAACTAGTTAAATTGTTTGATTGTATTTTAGCCACACTGGATTGAAATACCTACTTCCGAGCCATTAAACCAGGGGTGGCCAACCTTTTTAGGGAGAGTGCCACTATCTGGAGAGAACAAGCTCAGCGTACCACATTGTATTTTTCCAACAAACTGATTTTTTTTCCTGAAGTTAAAAGTAGATTTTATGTTGGCTGACTATGTAATTGTTACTCAAATTAAACATTTTTTCTCGTAAATCTGACTAAGAGTTATCGTTAATAAACACTTTTATAAGTTCTGTCAGTTGGCTTATACTTAAAAAAGAAACAAATAACATCATACATTCTATTCGAAAAATTAAACAGTCTACTTTATGTGGTTCATGAGTCTGTATCTTTTTTACCAAGTCTTTATTTTTGGGATTAGCTCTTGAGAATCTTATGAAGTTTAAGTGTTTTAAGTGCTATCAACTAATATTCAACGGTATTTAGATTTTCCTGCAATCATAACAAAAAATATTTGTTTAGAAGCGTATTTTGAACCAAGTCTACAACAGCATCAGACGGCTAATGTGTGTAAATGTGAAAAAAATTTTGTTGGTACCAATTTCCAAATTTCTATATAACGTGGATGACTTTATGTTGCAGTAAGCTCTTATATTTGATTACCAATGCAAAAGATCAGTAATTCTGATTTGGATTTCAGAAGGGTAACAAGTAGTGTCTTGCAGAGAAATAAACAAATAATTTCAAAATATCAGCATTTTTTTATGATCCTGAAAATCATCAAACCTAACACTGAATGAATATTTAAAATCGGTGTAAAATTTTCTCCATATACCATTGGACAATTATTAAATTTCGGTTGATACTTTCAGTATTAACTTTTAATGTTTTATTCTTTTTTCTCCAAGGTAGAGAGAAAGAAACTGAAGGTTCCTCATAAAAGATTGTAGATGGCCTCTACTGGTTTAGGAAACCTTTTTTTCTGCACAATCTTAAATTTAAATTACTTAAACGCAGGATATTAAGAGATGGCATTGCTAAATTAGTTCGCTATTCTACATTTCTAAGCAGCAAGTCCTCATTGTTTTCCTTCCAGATATTTTGAAAACACTCCCTAAAAGTCTAAAATCGTATGACTATTTTTCCTTTGGATAGCTATTGCACATTTTAATGAAGGAGTAACTTGCCATAATCTCCTCTTTCTCCTGGGAAAAGTTCACAAAACATTCCGAGATCTAATTCGTAGTTTGTTAATACAGTTAACTTTGCAGGGTCACCAACAGAGAAAAAGTCTCATTCCTTGGCAAGGAAATTGTGATAGATAATTCGATGACACTTTTGAAGTTTTTTTCCCAAATTATTTTCAAATAATGTAACAAAAACAATTGAAGGGTCTTCATTTGTGCAACCATGCCAAATTTTGTCCAATCTGGTTTCTTAATTTTAGTTGCAGAGTTAACTTTTTTTTTTTTTTATCACCCGTAGCTGAAACTATTGCAGATCAAGAATACATTCTGCAGCATCGAAAGTTTCATTCGTGTCAAGTACAAATATGCTTTACAAAGCATTGTCTGTAGCGTCACAGCTTTCATTGGATGTACGAAGCTAACGCTAAGTACTTTGCAATATTGTAGTTCAGACAATTTGTAAGCCAGCCTCCTGATACTTTAATCGTCATAATATCATTATATTTATGTGTTTAGGGGTTTTAGTTTTCATCAATATTTTTGAGATCGACATTTTCCCCTCAATTTTGGAAAAATTCAAAAAGTCTTCGCCTGCCACTGTTACTGCTCTGCCGTGCCACATTGTGGCACGCGTGCCACGGGTTGGCCACCCCTGCATTAAACGATAAATATATTTGGAAATTACTTAGCTTTTGCAAAAGAAATTTAGTTAGCACCTGTCAGTGACAGCAGCTGTCGAAAAGACAAACAAACGTGATTTTCTAAGTATGGCGTCAGCTATATATACTTTATATCTCACCAGAAGGACTAGAAACGTTTCAAGAGTTGTGCTAAAATGTTTTCATTGATTCACAATTTAAAATTACCTAACGTTCATTGCCTGAACAAACCTGCACTTTGAGGATCTTCCATATTCCTACCATATGGATTCTTTGAAATTTTAAATAAACGTTGCGAAATGTGCATCACTGTAAGGGAAGATAATGTCAAAAAAGGAAGAAAAAATAGTACATGAAAAATTGCTTTATTACTGTTTTCGATATGTATATTAGGGTGGAGCGAAAAAAATGAATTTTTGATTTTCGTAAACGGGTACCTTTCATTTACTGTGAATGAGGAAAAGTAACAATTCTGTAAAATATTTCACTTTTGCGACGTTATCTTTAGTCTGCGCATTTGGCCTAAAGTTTTAAAATTTTGATTTTTTTTTAGATTTTTCAAATTTTTTAAAAAAATATTGCAAATGATAAAACTAGTGACGGGTGGTTATTAAATGGAAGAAAAAGGTTTGAAATGTGCAAGGAATTTTTTAAAACCATTTTAGATTATGATTTCAGTCTGTGCATTAAGCCCAAAGTTCATGAAAATTTTCGAAATTTCCGATATTTTCAATATTAAGCAGAAATTTTATAATTTGATATTTCCTCTCAATATTTACTTAAAGTGCCTTCAAAACATTTTCTTAATCATTTTGTTGTTTTTTTGAACTACTCAACTCTTTGCTTGCTTATTGAAAGTACCCAGGACTCACCACGAGGAAGTGGACGCATTTTGGGTGCCACCCGCGCTCCCCATGCTTCCAACCAATGAGAGCACACATTTACATTTCTTAGACAAGTCAGGAACAATAAATTGTTTCTTTGATTAGGAAATTGTTTGCATTGGTTTTGATGGATGCACTACAAAGACAGAAAATACAAAGGTGTAATACTGAAACTGGAAGAAAAACTTGGTAGACCTCTGTAATGAGATATTTGCCAATTACATTTGAATGAACTTAATTTGCGGCATTTTTTGCAAAAGCTAGATGGACCTACCAGTGGACCAAAGTTTTTTTTTTTGGGGGGGGGGGGGCTGTTGGACGAAGCCAAACATGTTTTAATTTCAAATCAGTTCAATATGAACCTATAGAATTTGTCATTGATCAGACCGATTTTGACAATAAAAATGATTTAAGTACTGAGCAACAGTAACTTCATGAGATGAGCAAGGTAGTTTAGACTGGGAAAATATCAAAAAAATTGTAAAACAATTCCAAGAATGCTTTCTAAAGCCAGATGGTTGACTACAGCAAACATAATATTTACACTGTAATTTTTAAAAGAGTTCATAACTTTCGCGGTAAAAGTTTCCTTGCTCTTTTAGGATGAAGTACAGAAGTTACTAATTTAGATATGAATTTGTGTGGGATTATAAAGAGTCACACCGCCGAACATTAAATTATATCAAATAATACAACTTCAGAATGAGGTAAAAGTTAGAGAGGGGGCCGTTATGCATTCAACATGCCGCAGGGAGCTAATCTAGCTGCCCTGGCAGCTATAGTAGGATGATAAAGGGCAAAATAAACGATTGAGTAAATTAAGTCAGTTTGTTATTAACTCAATGTCAACGCAGTTGAAATTGATTTTTTCTTAAACTAAAATTATTAATTTATTATTTATTAATTTTCTGGCAATAATTTTCAACTTTGAAAAAGTTTCTCCGTAAAATCACAACATAAATAATAAAAAGTACAAGCGTCAGATGTTGCTTTCCGAAACACAGGGTTAACAAACCTTTAAAAAACTTGTCTACTTTATTAATTAACAGGGCAAGCTAAAGGTATTTCCCTGTAACAGAAGCGTGTTAAGGGCCATGTCACACGAGAGAAAATTAAAAGCAATCGTATCTGTATCGTCAACCGTAAGCGGAAATTCTCCAGCAGGAGATTGCCTATAGGGTTGCTAGGGATTGCGCATACGGTTGCTCGCGTTTCTCTTGGGGGAGAGCTCTTTTTTCTGATCTTTATCCTTCTACGTGCGTCAGAACGTTCATCGTTTTTCTACGAGATAGTCAAATATTTGCACCGCGTGATCGAAGCTCGTTTTTGGCATTTGTGGATGAATTAAAAAAAAAAAAGACACAATGCAGCTATTGCAGCTTTAATTGTTGGTGCCATTATGAAACGGAGGAAAAGGAAGAAAAAATGGTCAAGGTCATGGCTACTCAGAAGAATTCAACTTGGATGCTATGAACTTGGATGCTTGGATAAAAATTATTGTTATTTTTCTAGCTATTTCCTCATACGAAAATCTTTTTAACGTTCGCAACTTGTACGTTGGCGAATGCAGGTCCCATAAATGATCTTTCATTCGCACTTCGTTGATTAAAAATTCTGTAATTTCAGAGCTCCACTCTACATCAACATACACCGCCATGTTTGCCATCTTCACGAATGTTTCACGCCACTTCGTAGCGAAGGGGTTGCTGACGTCACAAAATTCCAGCTCCCAGATTGGTTCTTCCGTAAGTTGCCTAAAATTAGAAGCAATTTTTTCCAAGGGCAGAGAAAAAATTGCCTCTATTAGGAGCAACTGCCATTTCCTTTTCACACGAGGGTTTTGGAGCAATTGTTGGTGGAAACAGGTGGAAAAACAGGTTCCAGATAGAGTTGACGATTGCTTTTGCGGTTACGCTCGCCTGTAATTTCTATCGTGTGATATGGCCTTTACATTTGCTGATAGCATTCAGATAATAACATACTAATTTCTTATTTGTCATTTAGTTTCATTGCAGATGAAATCCATTGAACCATAGTTAGGCTAAGTTGATTTTTCTTTTCGTGAAACTTTTTCCCTTTTTTTTCAAATGAAAAGAAAAGAAATCATTACCTCTAAACACCTCTTAAATTAATTTATAAACTTTTTTTTAAATAAAGAAATTTAAAAAAAAAGCGGAAAACAAAATGCTTCAAGAATCTACCTTATCTACGTTAGATTCTGAAGCTGAACTTTTTAGAAACTAAATCAGATAAATAAAAAACCACATAAGGGCAAAATGTTCAAAGTGTCAAAAATAATGAAATAAATTAAGAAATAACGAAAGAAATACAAAAAAAAAAAAAAAACGAAAGAAATGAAAAGAAAAGGAACACCGCCAGTGTTACTTGAAAAATGGGTTACTTTGAAATATATATGTGGCAAAAAAGTTTAAAAGTGCATTTGTGGAACAAATTGCACATGCTAAAAATAGGGAATAACAAGTTAAATATTTAACAAAATCAAGGATAGCGATTTTTTATACCTCTCCCAAAAAAAAGAGAAGGTTAATGTGGCTGAAAAAGCTGATAACCTAAAAAACATTGGAAGATTCTAATAACCGTTTTGTAAAAATTAGCAATACAAAAAAACCTTAACCTCTTCCCCGAAAAAAGAATGCCTTCATCCTAAACCTCAAAACCTTAGTCATTAAAAAGCTATCTCATGTCCAGTTTTCCACCCAAGTATCTGACAAACAATCATCTTCAGTGTTTTATTCTATCATCAAGCTTAGTTCCTCTATAACTTCCCTCGCCATCATCCCCCTTTTTAAATTTATTATTTATATTAATACTTGTATAGTGAATGATTATATATGAAATAAATGATATACAATAAATGATTTATTTAATAACTGTACTATCCAAGGTGAACGTTTTTTTTTTTTTTTTTTTGTATTGTGTGTATTAACAAAACATCATTCTTCACGGTTCAAATGCTTCTTTAATATTAGCCAATCTTTCGAAGAGTTTTTGCTGCTTCGAGCTCTTTCAGATCAGTTGTATCCTAAAATACAAAAAATATATCATAAATACAGAATAAGATAAGTATGAGTGTTAAAAAATAATTAAAAAAATACACAATACAAGGACTCAATGAAAAATTACTCAATGATGCAGAAATATAAAGTAGATTTTTTTTTATATTTTGTTCATCAAAAAAGTTATCAAATCTTGTAGATTTAAAATCTAGGCGATATTACTGTTGCGTAATTTGCTATAAGTGCGTCAAAATTTTAGGAAATCTAGAAGGTATAGTGAGGATTTTGTTCTTTTTTTTAAATCTAGTTTCAAGCCACATTTTCACATAACTATTCTTATATGAGAACTCTTCGCATGCTTTTGATTTTCACCTCAATCAAAAGACCCGATTATTTCCCTTAAAGTACAATATGTACTTTAAGTGTAGTCACTTAAAGTACACTATGTCGTGCTTAAGGTACAGGTTCCGCCTTAATGAATGGTAGGACAGAGCTTTGAAATAAATGGAAATGTGTACTGAAACAAACCCAACGAAAAATGTTTGCCATTTGCCGTACCATACATGTCGTTACTTGGTTTTCAATATGACATCACACAGATGGTCGCCATCACGATCAGCGCTTTTCTCTGGAAGTTGAAAAAAACCTCCACCACCCAATCAGTATTATATTCAATAATATCTCTTCCACCGCTGTACGCACCTTTTGCTTGAGCACATGTCTTCATACCATGGCTGAAATCAAGGAAAGGTGGAGAAGATTTCATTCAACGTCCGGAGAAAGCGTTGACCGTGAGGGCGACAATCAGGAACGGTTACAAGGGAGGGGCGATTGCCCATCTCTTGGGGGACTCACCACTAGTAAATTTTTAACATTAAAGTTCAAAAGAGGCATTTTTAGACTCTTTCTGATACTATCAAAAGGGAGGTTTAGGGCTCTCAGAATAAGTTTCGCAGTTGAAGTTCAAAACAAATGAGATCAACATATATAAACCAAGATGTTGAGATAAAGAATACGTAATAAAATCAATCGCCCCTCCCTTGTATCCGCCCTTGACGACCATCTGTATGGTGTCACGTTCAAAACTAAGTAATGGTATGTATGGTATGGTAAATGTTTATCAAAGCAAATCTCCATGTTATAAATTCTGATCTGAAACAAACCGTAGTGAAATTGAGCACTTTTGCATACCTTTAGATTTAATTATAAAAATCCACTCTGTTGACCTGTCTGAACGGAAAATAAGGTTAATCTCTTAACTTTTGCCGCTATTTAATTTAAACTTGATAAAAATAACTATGTTGCAAGTTGTTCGATTATTGAGCTGTATGATCTTATCTACACTGGCGGGGAAAAAAATCCCAACACCAAGAAAAAATTACTGTACAGTAATGAAATTTGGGTAATGCAATTGTCTAGTTAGCATGTTTAATTTATTAAATGTACAAGATCTCTGGCTAATTTAAGCTCAAGAAAATGCTGTGCAAATGAGAAATTATGTTCCTTTAATAAAGAGTGTAACCTCCAGAATTTTGAAGGCAAGCCTGCAATCGTTCATGCATTATGTCATACAGGTGCCGAATGTCACTTTGTGGTACGGAGTGCCATGCTTGTTGCACTTGTTGTGTCAATTCTAGGATGGTCATTGCTGGCTGTGGATGATGCTGGAGTTGCCGTCCAAAGATATCCCATACGTTATCAATTGGAGACAGACATGGTGATTTTGCAGGTCATGGTAGCATGTCAGCACTCTGTAGAGCACATTGCGTTACAGCAGCTATGTGAGGGCGAGTGTTATCTTGTTGGAAAACTCCCCCTTGAATACTACTCATGAAGGGCTGTACTACTGGTTAAATTACCAGACTGACGACAAATTTTCAGTCAGTGAGTTTGGGATAACCACAAAAGTGCCCCTGCTGTCGTAGGAAATTGCTCCAGAGACCATGACTCCAGGTGTGGGTCCCGTGTGTTTAGGCCGTAGACCGCTTGGATGCAGGCGGTCCGCTGGCCTCCTACTGACCAATATACAGCCACCACTGGCACTAAGGCAGAATCTGTTTTCATCAAAAATTACAACAGATCTCCACTCCGACCTCCAGTGACATCTGTCTTGGCACCACTGCCGTCGGAAACTGCAATGGTTTGCAGTCAATGGAATACCGGCTACAGGCTACATGGCTCGGAGCTGTCCTTGAAGTAAACAGTTTCCATCCGTTCCTTGGGTCACGACAGTACCAACTGCAGCTCGAATCTCAGCCGCAGATGCAGTACGATGCGCCACAGCCGTACACAAGATTCGGCGGTCTTCCTTCTCAGTCGTGCCACGTGGCAGCTCGGAACTCGATCTTCTTGAGGTAGTACCATCCCTTGACCATTGCTTCCAATAATCATGCCATGGTGGAAACATTCCCACCAAGTCTTTCTGCAATATCGCGAAATGAAAATCCACCTTCTCGTAGCCAAATTGTACGACCTCGTTCAAACTCGGCGAGCTGTTGATAATGGCGTCTTCTTAAAAGCGAATCCTGGATAACATGAAGGCAATTCGTCAAATTTCATGGAAAAATAACTCACGAGCTTCACTACACGCTTTTAGAACAAGCTTTATTTGCATGTTCTGAGTGACGCCAACTGCGCCATACTTATGCGCGGAGTGCGAAATTTCAATCGATGTCATCTTTCAGTTGTATAAACACGCCTGCAAATTTCGTTTATCTAACACAAGTCTGTCTTGGTGTTGGGATTTTTTTCCCCCCCAGTGTATAACAAAGTGAGCAACAAAACTGCTCTGCAGAAGATGAACTGCTGTTTTTACAGTATAATACTGGCAGCCGAGGTTTAAAATTGTAAAATGCACAGTAATAAACAGTAAAACTAGTAATTTTAGTTTCTTACTTGTAAAGTTAAAAATTGTACAGTTTGCTGCCATAAAATTTACCTGCATTATACTCCAAGAACAACAGCATAATACCGGCAGCAGAGGTTCCAGTTTAAAACTGTAAAATGCACGGTAATAAGTTGTAAAATTAGCATCTCTGCAGTTTATTACTGTAAAATTAGCAATTTTACAGTTTATTACTGTAAAATTAGAAATTTTTAGTTTATTACTATAAAACTAGCTGCATCATACCGTAAAAACAGCATTCATTTTGTACAGTGTGATAGTATAAATTTTATAACAAACTCGATACATAAAGCAGTTGCGCTTTACTTTGAAAGTATTTGCTTTTAGGTAGTAAGTAGAAACTGGGTATGAATATAGAAAATAGTTTTTTTTCCTTCTACCAGAAACAAAGTATGATTAAATGGCTTCTTTAAAATGATTTTTTTCAACTTAGTTTTAAAATATATTTCTTACCACTGTTTTAATACACTGGTTCTTAACACAGTCAGACCTTCTTCTCGTGAAATATTTTACTACTGGACTCAACAATTCTTCAGGAACATATGTGTCTTCTCCTATGAATATTTATAAAACTTTCAAGGAAACATAACTTCTTAAGAAACAGTTCTAAAGGTGATATCGATAAACATTTCAGCTTAATTTTCAACGAATATTTAATAAACTCAAAAATCGAACAAAATTACTATTTAAAAAGTTATTATAATAAATGACTGATTTGGTATGATTTGAAAACAAGCAAGTGTTTTGCTGCGATATTTACTTTTTGAGTGATTCCTTACCAACTCACAGGAAAAAAGAAAAGTTGGTAGCACGACCGACTCGGATTTTCTTTAAATTTGACACACAGGTTGATTATATAGAGGAATGGAAAAGTCCAAATTTTTAGGTTCCTGTTCCACTTATTTTCCGAGATACATGCCCTCAAAATTTGCCTGGCTCGTCAAAATAATAAAAAAGTGATGTGATTTAATCACTTTTTATAAAAAAATTGTACTAATGCAATATACAGGGTGACAAGAAATAACTTGGTCAGACATCGTACTTTATAACTTTAATACTAATGAAAATATTGCAACCAAACTTCAAAAAGAGCATATATTATTTTGTCTAATATATTAAAGTGTTTTTTGAAGTGGCTACCTTTAGAATTGATACAGAGCTTTAGACGTATTACAAAATTTTCGACTACTATCCGCAACTCATTTCTTGATATTTTATCCTTTTCCTTCCACAAGGGTTTTTGTAGAGGTGCCAAAGTTTTATGAGGTTTAATACACACCCTTGTCTCCAAGATGGACTAAACAGAATAATCCATTAGGTTCAAATCTGGGGAATACGGGGATCATTCTTGAGCTCCAATGAAGTTCGGAAAATGTGTCTTGAATCAATCTTGAGTGTTTTAGCTCTGCATGCAGATGCAAAATCCTGTTGGAAAGTTCATCTTTGGTTTTCAAAGAACTTTTGTGACCAAGGTAAGACAACATCTTCCAAAATGAGTTTTTGGTACGCCAGCTGATTGATTTTTATCCCCTAATCAACAAAAACAAGTGGTTTTTCCCACTTGGCCATATCCCACCCCAAACCATTGCAGATAGGAGTCGTTGACGCCGCCAACAAATCAAGAAGCTCCAGGTGCTTCTGCTGGCCAAACTCTAACATTATGGCTATTTTGAGCTTCTTCAATTGAGAACAGTCTCTCATCTGTGATGACCAATTTTTGCCATCGATCATCTGCGGCCGCTTTAACAGTTATCTTCTTTTTTGAAATTATGTGCGTTTGTTTTTGGCTGTTAGCTTTTGAGCCTCTTTCATTTTGTAAGGGAGAAGATCAAGCTCAACTCTTACCATGAAACGAGGGGTTTCTCTACCGATCTTCACCCCTCTAGCAACCTTTCTCATTGAAATCATAGGATTTCGTTAAACTCAGTTTTTGATCACTTTCCGGTCTCTTGCTGCGTTTCTTCCTTTTTCTGACCTGTTACCATCATGTCCGAGGTTTTTTAACCTTTTAATAGTATAGGAAACCGTCTGCTTAGCCATTTTCAATCGTTGAACATTTTCACATATTTTCATTTCTTGCGTATGTAATTCACGTATGGCAGATCGTTTGTGAACCGTGATAATTATCCCAACTAAGTTACTTACACCTATTTAGTAGCTTTCTAGGATCGATTTCCTAGCTCAATATCATTAAAAATTTAGTGGTATTTGTAGATATTTAGCTTGAAATTTTGTCCAAGTTATTTCTTGTCACCCTGTAAAAGTGTTAGGTATCTATGGCAACTAGTTACTCCAGGCATTCAGAAAAAAATACTAGAATGTTCATAATGAAAATTGCTAAGGTACAGGGCTCTTTGAAATTGTCACCACAAAATCTAGATTTTGCCGATTTTGCTAAAATTGAGGAATTTATTTCAAAAAAAAAAAGGAATACTTAACCAAAGGTTTACTCTCTGATAGTGTACAGATGTTTACTATAAATGCTTACGCAATGCATAACTTGGGTTTCTCACTCCTTCTTGGAAATATTTAAGCTTAAAGATAATAAGGCAAAAACATGCGATTTCGCCATCTTGGCAGCCATTTTTCTCATAAAGGGGGAGCAGTAGAAACTTTTTTTAAAACAAACTACTGATATGTTAGCTATTCACAGGAAAATAGTTTACTTTTCGTTATTTCTTGAATTAGGACATATACTGCAGACAGTATATGCATATTTTTTGCAACGACCATATGCTTTTTTCCCCCTCTCATGGACTTAAAATTAATTAAACCAAAAAAATGATATATGTATTAATAGCTGTATTATATACCCAATGTGTCATGAAATTTAATTTATTAAATCGTTGAGCAATAAATTAGGTATTTGATGAAAATAAGAAATAGTATTTCTCCAATGCCTGAGCATTATGCATTCATAATTATAAAGTACTAAATAATTTCTTGAGAAATTAATTAAATATTTATCTAATTTCTCTAAATATTTATCTCATAAGCAATACCCAATTTTGTGAATGGGATATTACTGTTTTTAATTGCAGAATTTCTTGAATATCACATGAATATCAGGAAAATAAATGAGGTCTTTTCGTTTGATGTAGGATATTTTATGAAAAATTTCATTTGATACACTGTTAAAAAAAACCTGAATTTTCAGGAAGATTTTTACTGGTTTTAACAGTAAATTTCCGTTTTCGTTTCAAAACAGAACTTTTCCTTGAAAAAACGGAACTATTCCGTGAATTACCAAGTTGGAGAAACAAAAAACGGAATTTACCCGGTTTTGTGGTTGAAATATAACCGCACGAGAGAGTTAGATACAGTCTGAAGAGACTTGGGGCGTGCGCAGAAACGACGGCAGCACAAATGATTCATAACTGAATCAAAGTGCGCAGCAAAAGTAACGTAAAGTCATCGAGAATTAATGTGCATGTTTACGCTTCTGTGAAAGCTGTATTATTCGCATTAGCATGGAAAAGAGGACATCTGTGTCTCGTCGTTTGTCATCACAGTCGAATGTTATTTAATCGTGTTCCTCAGGACGTTATTATGTGTGCGCCATTTTGTTTCAATTTGAAAATGCTTCGTCGAAGAGCGTTGACTATTGATAGCATTCGAAGAAGAATTGTTCCAGGATTCTGCGTAGTTAATCAAATTGACTGGAAAAATAATTTGGATCTTTTCATGTGATTATTCGGTATCCAGCATTTCCTCTCAACATTTTTAAGAAGACTTCGTTAATCGCAATGGATAAATTCAAAATAGGCAACAAAAGGGCGTGTTAGTGCATTTTAAAATCTACTCGCTCTATTGTTGCCTTTTTTGAGCAACAAAAAAAAGAAAATTTTTATTTAAGAGGTAAGAATTTTTATTTTTGTTACTGCTATTTTTATTTTAATCTGTGTCCAGACTTAACAGTTAGTTATTTCATGATGTAAACCAATTGTGCATTTTAGTAGTTGCATGTATGAACTTACTGGTGCTGAGGGTTAGTAAAATTTAGTGAAATGATTTTTGTAATTTTATATCAAGATTTAAAAGCTTAGTTTCAAAACTTAGCTTTTT